>PVHY01001896.1:66231-141734 GCA_004024945.1 Uropsilus gracilis | reverse complement strand
TCAGAAGAGAACAACAGGCCAAACAACCAACAACTAAACATCAACTTAACCAAACAACAATTTGCAGAAAAATGGGAGGAGTGACTGAAGGGGGGATACAGAGGGGGGATATGGAGGGAGGAGGAAGGGGGATATGGAGGGAGGAGGAGGGATCAATTAATGCACAATTGTGACAAATCAATAAAATGAATTAAAAAAATAAAAGAAACAAGATATAGAAAAATATCACCCAAATGTAAATGAGAAACTTCTTAATTTTACCTAGCACTGTATTAAAAGGATAATTCATTATGATTGAAGGTCAAAGTTTTTAGATTATTATAAAAAATATTCTATGTAATTCAACATATCAAAAGAGTAAAGGAATGGGGTTGACTCACTAGATACAGAAAAAGAGTTTGTCAACAATGAAACCAAGACTGTCAGAAAACTGGGAATAAAATGAAATTCTCTTGACTGGATAAAGGACATCTATGCAAAACCTATAACTTTGTACTTAATCATGAAAGAAATACATTACCTCTTCATGTTGAGAAAGGGGTAAGTGCTGCCACCACTTTTCTTCACTATTGCTCATGGGATTCTAGATAATACCATAAATCAAGAAAAAGAAACAAAGCACCTATAATTGTAAAATATGTCTTTTTTGCAAACAACCTAACTATACATAATAGATCCTAGAGAATCTACTAAAAACACTACACTATTAGAACTAATAATTTAGCAAGTTTCCAATATACCATGTCAACATACAAAAATCAAATCTACTTGTTTATGGTAACAATAAAAAACTGTAAAAGGGACTAAAAAGCTAGTTGAAATTTATGTATCTTATTAAATAAAGTCTTTTATCCAGAATATGTACAGAACTCTTATAACCTAATATGAAGGCAAATGAATAAATTTAAAATGGGTAACACGAGAACGTCCCATTTACATGATGACATAGACCTTCGATGTTGTCATTCCCTTCCTCATGAGAAAAAAAGCTGAACAAACTGCAGATCAACAATTCTCACATCAGAGAACTAAGATCGTAGGGAAAACTGCTTGTCTGAAATTCGGAAAGAAAAAACAGGCAGATCCAGAGAATAACTGCGTGGACAGCATAAGACCATAGCTGATGCCAGTATCAAATGGGAATACTTTAAATTCGGGTAAGCCGCTCCAGCTTCAGTGTAGACTGGCTAAAGAATATATCTAAGAGGATTAATCTTAGTGGGGGTCCTCACACTTTCAGGAATTTAGATCAAGAAACCCCAGCAAGTTCTCACTGTGAAGATTAGTATGTCCTGTGCTTCCAGAATGGATAAAAAGGTGATTTCCACACAATGGGCTGATACTTAGAAATAAAAAATAAAAACAAACCACTTTATATATGAGAACATGAACAATGCAAAACACTTAGCTGGAACAAAATAAGCTACACAGAAGGTATATATAGTATGATTCCACTGATAGGAACTTTTTCAAATGCAGTGATAGAAAGCAGATGGGTGGTTGTAGGGTGTGCAAGGGCAGGGAGAGACTTGTGGGTGGAGGAAATGTACAGATGTGCCTATTTATCAAAACTCGCTATACTCTTAGCTTAAAAATTGTACACTTTATGTAACTTATATTTGGATAAAGTTAAATCTAAAACATAATAGCATAAACCCTGAAGGGGAGAGAAGACTGATAAAATGATTCTATATTTCACATGGAGAAAGTAAGACGAAAAATTCTGAACTGTAAGGATAAAAACATAGCTAAACAACAGTCTCTAGATATGTAGGAGCTGAAGTAAATGAAGTATCTGTATTACCTTGGATTTGTTATATCATCCTAACCTGCATTTCTGAGGAAATGGAATGAATAAACCTTCAATATAAAAATATATGAAGTGAAATAGTTTAACATGAATATTTCTACCATTATACCATTATATAATACTTGATTATAATATATATTATATATACTTGACTTTCAATGTTGCTAAACCAAAATATAATACTTGATTAGATTATATATATAATACTTGATTAGATTATATATATTATATATAATACTTTTAATTTTGCTAAAATAAAATTCCAAATTGCAATGTACAACAACACAAATATGTTTAAGTTAAATTTGAGATATTTTACTGGTTCATAGAATGACTTTGAAAACAAGTGAATGTGTAAATGCCAGGCTTTCTATCAATCAAATGAATAAGCAGTAAAGATAGTGCAATTTAGAATTATTAAGTAACATGAATTAAATACTACATTCTCAGCAAAGGTTTGCAACAAAACCTGCTCTAAAATAGATTCTTCATTTCACAGGTTAATGAATAAATATCACAATCTTCAGTATAATGTAAAATCTGATCAGACTTTGAATTTAGGATTGATATAAATAATGGTTCAGAATAGATAATCCTTCAGGATCCTCTGCCCTTTGATTGAGTGTCTGTCTCTCTGCAGAACACACATACACCCCCAAACCTAAAAGTGTCTTCATCCGGATGAGATTTGTTCCTTATGGATGATTAATTCAGATGTTTTCAATGCACTGTGAAAGTGCATGATTTTCTATCATATCTTAAATAAGATTGCAAATCAGTAGTTCTTTATTTCCATGGACTATAGAATGATGTCTGGTCAGTGATTATGGAAGAACTGAGTTTGAATTCTGATATCTTCTCCAACTCTGACCTCAGTCAAGTTATTCTGTCTCCCTGCTTCAGTTTCTGCATCTAACCAGTGGGGAGGACTTTGCCTAGAAAACACTGATAGTGAAAGATTTTTAAAAAGCAATTTTGTTTTAAAATACTGTTATTACTTTTTAAGCTTTTAAATGTTGCATGTAGTTCTTGGCAGAAAATATGTAGGTTTGTTTCCTTTTTGTTTTCAAGGCCTACCTATTCTATTCTGGTGCATATTTAACTCACATTATTTTATTTTGTGTAAAGGATACACTGAAATATTTATATCCAGAGACAATTGTATGTATTAAACTTACCTATTTGATAAGCTAGGAATCGTATATACATTTTAATCAACATTTGTTCTTAACTGCTTATATGAGGTGGATACTTTCACCACTTTAAAGGTGATGCCAGTAGGAATACAGGCATTGACTAAGTGCAAAGCCTGACAAAACTGACATTACATCATCAAAATACCCAAGCTAATTAAAGAGTATTATAAAGACAGTCACAGGCAAGCTGTGAGGCCCCAGTATTTGGAGTGATTGTAGAAACCTTGTCACCTGTGTCAGCCCCAGGTGCCAAGCAAGCACAGCTTAAACAATTACCAATAAAGCTTTACAAGGTGCACATTTGAAAAACAGATTTAGAAGGTAAATATTTCTATACCTCCCAGCATCTATTATAATCCCCTTTCCTTAGATTCCATCCTCTCTACCCCCCTCACCATAGCAACACAGACCCTAAAAATAAGCAACAGTTTTGTCAGGAAAGCTAGGAATGAGTTGGAGTTGTATCCTCATTCCCAAGCGGGAGATACCATTCTTCTGAGAGTCTCCATGTCACTGCCCTCTTACAGGTACATTTTTATGCCACTTGCAGTGGATAACAAAATGAGTATGTAATTCTGGTATATCAGATCAGTGATGAGAAAGACTGGGTATTGGAGCCAATAAGCAGTATCCTCAAAACCAATATGTTGATTCACCCTTTATCATTTTTGTGGCTGGGGAGGGGGGAGTTGGAGGAGAGTAGTGCTATGCCTTCTATGCAGGTTCTCCAGGTGACCACATGCTTTTTATTTATTTCCTTATTCCATTTCTCTTTTTGTATATCAGCTTCCCAAAGGAGATTTCTTTTCATTCTGCTAATCATTCAAGGCTTTTTCCCAGACTGACTTCTCACTCTATTTGCTCTTCATCTAGTCTCCACTGCAATTATAAGTATTAATCCAATGACTCTCAAAGTTATGCCACTAGAGTTCTTTTCTGAGTTATAATCTACAGATCCAAATGTTCATGACCCTTCATTTGAATCTTCACAGGCCCACAAGCTCATCCCACAAAGAAACTGTTTTCCTCTTTTATCAAACCTCTCCCTTCCAGTATTTACCACCTCTATAATGAATTTGTCCTCCTAAGCAACAAGTTAGAATCCTGAGCATTTTTCTTGATACCCCGTTATATTTCACCTCTGAGTAGAATCTTAGGTTTGTCATTTTTACCCACTATATATCTCTCATAGGAGTCCACATAGTTCCATCTTCACTGTTACTTCCTTATATCAAGCCCCAGTTTTTGTATAGATAATTCCAAAACCTCTCAGTCACAATTTGCCTACAATTTTATTACCTCTCTAAATGAGCCTCCAAAAAGCTATGTCAAAGTATCTCAACATTATAAATCCAATCATGTCAATTTCCTACTTAAAATGCTTCAGTGGTTTCCCAGTTGACTTAAGGTTAAAATTCAACCTCATTAGCCCCATAGTCTTCAAAATTAGTCCCTGTCCACCTGTCCAGCCCCATGTATCTATTCTCTACTTCCCATCTTGCTTTGCAGATACTGTATTTGCAATTCTAGTAAATTACTTGCTTCAAATCACTCTCTTTCCCAGTGCCTAGAATGTTTTTTATTCCCTTGTTTAGTCCCTACTTGTCATTGACAATTTCATTTAAAGGTTAGTTTTTTAAAAATATTTTAAAAATTCATTTATATATAAATTTCACATCTTTGTAATCCCAGGGATTCACCCCCCCCCCACCTTCCCTGCTGTTCCTCCCCTTCCCCCCCTGGCCCAAGTTGTGTGCTTCAGTTTGGTGGTTAGCTTTTTGTGACTTTTCCTCATGACTTTTTTTCGCTTTGTCCCATATATTAGTGAAACCATTTTTTCTTTTTCATTTGTTTCTGTTAATATGATTTTTTTCTAAGAACATCCATGTTATCATAAAATCATCAAATTTGTCATTTTTAATTGCTGAGTAGTATTCCATTTGTATATATACCACATTTTTTCATCCAATCATCTGTTTGGGGCATTAAATGTCACTTTGAATGGAAAGTCATCTCCAACTGGCTCTTTATTTTTACCACTTACAGATGACTTGGTAACCTTCCTCTCAGCTCCTGTATTATGAAGCTCTATAATAGCACTTCAGTTCTCGCCAACATCAGTATTTGCTAGAAATTGAACACATGCGCTAGATATTGAGCTAAGAGCTAGAGATATGCAAAAATGAATTCTTCCCTCCATAAAACACTTGCTCAATTTCTTTCCCTTTGTATATTATGTAGTGTTTGTTAGCATCCTATTGCATTATATGACGAGTTTCTTGAGGCCAGAAAATCTTGGTCTCCAGTGCCTACTGTGGTATCTGAGCACTCTATATACTTGATAAATATTTAAATGACTAGCTTCTGCTTCACCCATATTTTCCAGGGACCTTAAAAGTCCTAGTATCATTCTTAAAATAAACATCCCTTTCTACAAATGGCAGAGATATTATTTATGTATTCATGGTAAAATTCTTCTTGACACGCTGTTCTAGCTCCCTTCTCCCTGCACCCATTTGCATTTTGGCAGAAGCCCAGGCTGAACTCGGGCATTATTTATGTAATACCTCCTCTCAATACATGCCTTGACTGAGTGGCATGAAAGCAGCAACTTTTCTATTAAATCAGGTCCTTATCTCTGACAGAGTGCTCGACTTGGTTTTCTTATTTTGCCTTCCACTTGCTTTAACAGACATCATAGAGCTTTCCTTACTAGTCCCTACTGGAGCACCCATGACAGCTGTAAAACATTAGTCATTGGACTTGCTGCAGGCCTGCAAAGAAAACACTATGTTGTAATAGTATGATTAATCCAGTTCATGTAACTACCATAATTCTGAATTTCTGATAGGGTTTTAATAGGGATAGTTGAAGAGGAAAGATTGTCAAAGCTACTAAAATTCATTTTTTTATCTAATCAATGCCAGAGTGATTTTGAGAAAGGCTTTTTTGTTCATAGCAACCAAACATAAAAGTTCTTATTTCTTCCTGGATGGAGTAAGTTGTAGATACTCTCTAGAAGTGTTTTACAGAAAGTAGCTCTCCAGTATTTATGTCTGTCATTAACTGCATGAATTACCTGCACATTAAAAAAGGAAAGTGAGCTGGGAATGATCTATGCAAGCCTTATATATGGCTCCAGGGTGTTTTTATGCTGGTTTCTTCCTTCATCTAGAAGGTGAATGTCAGTCACATGCTTATACAAAAGTATCCCCAAGATTCTGGAGACTTATGTATAAGTACAGTATTCCCAAAGTACCTCTGAAGAGAGTAAACCAAAGCTTGAATACTCCATTGGTATATTATGCTTTAAAAGTTAAGAAAGAAGAAAAACAAAAGGAGAAACAAAATATACTTTTTATGTATTCTCTCAGTCACTGTTGATCACTCAAATAATTACTTCTCTATTAAATGTTTTAAACTTAGAGAAAATAAAATTTTCCATTGAATCTTGTATCTGCATCAATTTTTAAGCCCCTCCCATGTGAGTCCACATTTTTATAGGATGCTAAAAGAAAGGTAAATATTCCTACATAGGGTAACAGCCAGTGTGGTACTTCACTTGATTACTATTTACTAAATTAATGTATTTGCTACTGATGCATTTATTCAGTCAACTCTGTTTAAGTTATTATTTTATGTCTGATACTTCATTTGATGCTAGGAACCCCAAAGTGTTAAAAAGAGAGACATCTTTCATGCTTTCAATAATATTAAAATATACAGATAGAGATCAACATTAGAGATTTTTTTCAGAAGTAACACAATTTTTTCATTACCTTATAAGTAAACATGATTTTGAATTGTGATGAAGGGTATTCATTAAGATAGCAGAATGTAAGAACATAAACTATTATAGTCTTTCCCACTCTACCTCCAACCCAGCACAGATGTGCTGAGCAGTACTCCCCAAGACAGCTCAACTAACAATTTCTCTGCCCTAGTGTGGGCAGAGCAGCCCACTCCTTTGTTTGAGTGAAAGTCCATTAGTATGCGTAGGCCAGGAATCAACTGGGAGAACCCCGCTACCTAAAAGTCAGAGATGTCTTTTCCCCATGTTGGCCCAGAACTACCTATGATAGGTCACCAACCAGCAAGGTCCAACTCAAGATCTGTCACAGGAAAACCTATGGTTGGTGAAAGAATGTTTGAAACTGTCAAGTTATAGCAACCCAGCTTATACTCAGCAAAGGTTCTGAGGCTTTGTCGGGGATACAAACTCAAGCAGCAGTGAGCTGAATGGCCAGGGAGTTCTGCAAGGAGTGTACTTACAGGGGCAAAGAGGGTGGGGCTAAGCTCACTTTATGCAAATGAGATTTTTGATCAGGAGCTCGGATTGGTAGAAGTTTGCCAAATGGTGATTGGTCGTTTTTCAAGCCTGGCCCTGGTTTGTCTGTTTGCATTTTTTTCTCAGGTATGGATGTGTCTGTAAATGCACCAGCAGGGTGGGGGGCCTTGCATGCTCCTAGGACCTGATCCACAGTCTCCAGGCAGTAATCATTATAATCCAAATTTAGGATGGCCCCATGTTCATTTGTATTTATTTATCAAAACCTATTATTCTTGCTTCTGGTACACCTTCCTGACTGTCCACAACAAAATAAATAGCATTTATACTTAACGCTCCAAGCTGGGCATGGTGACACGTGCCTGTAATCCCAGTTACCTGGGAGGCTGAGGCTGGGGATCACTTGAGTCTTGGGTTCGAGACAACCCTGGTCAACATAGTGAGACCTAGTCTCTTAAAAAAATAATAAAAAGTATACTTAACTCCAGTTCCAAATTCATTCACATACGTTGTACAGCTTGAACCTTCTATCCACTCAGGAAAGTACAGTTTAGTACTGTCATTTAAAAGAGAGTTATGATTTTACCGTGCAATCAATGCATGTTGTCACTGGGGGGTCAAGCCCATATGTCCTAAATTCAAAGCATGAAGGAGCTCTTTCTATCACGCTGTCGTCCCCACCCCTTCAAAACCTTTATCAATTCAATTCCTTCAGCAATTGCTTACATGCCAATTTCAGTTGCCTTCTAGGTTTTGACCACCTCTGAAACAAATCTAGTCTTTCTGGAACTTAATTACAGTTAGTATGGTATGAGTTACATGGAACAGATATGGAAAAAGTATCCCGTAGGAGAAGGAAATTCAAATGGCCAATCTCTAGGAGCTGAAATTCCACACAATTGAGAAAGTGACAAAAGGAACTTAAAAAATCTGCAGGGAGTAAAAACACTTGAATAAGTAAAAGTGATGAGGAATATTTTTTTAAGGCATGAAAATCTATTGTAGTGGCAAATTTTATTGTAGAAAATTGACTATTTTGTTTAAAAACTTCAGGAAGGTACATTATTGTATGAACGTGTAGGACCAAAAAAAAACAAAAAAACAAACAAAAAAAACCCCACAAACACACACACACACACACACACACACACAGTTCCCAAGGAGAATCACACTCTTTAGAGAAAAAACAGATGTTGTGGTGGTTTTTGCAGCTCACACCTTGTGTTGACTTCTCCAGGCAGTAATCACTAAGTTAAGTGTTGGTGTTCCCTCACTAAGTTAATCACTAAGTTAAGTCGTTAAGTGTTGGTGGAGATACTTTCTTTTGGATAAATGATCACAACAATTGAGACATATCAATTGGCTTGGGAAACATCAAATATGGGCTATGAACTAAATCTGAGAAAAGCTGCTTATAAGCAAATATACCTTGCTTTAATATTTCACCCTATAGTTGGAATCAGACTGTTCTTTCTGGATTGTATCATGTACTCAAGGAGTTCCTTTTCTCAATTAGAACTAGCTATTAAAAAAGAGAGAAACCAAAGATAGGGCTCAAATTGAACCAATATGTAACTGCACTCAGTAAGGAATGCCATGGAATTTAGGAAGTAAAACCACCATAGAGGAGCAGATCTTTGCATTCAATGTCTTCTCACCTGTGTTTCTGGAGTGCAAGAACATAGCATGACTAGGAGCACAAAATCTGAAATTAAACCACCTGGTATTGAATTTTGGCTCTACTATGTTTCTCTAAGTCTTAGAGGAATTTAAATTTAACTTCTGTTATCTACAAAATGGGAATAAAAGATTCGTGTTTCTATTCTTTTTTCTTCACTTCTTTCTCTTTCTCCCACAACCTTTTCCTACCCAATAACTACACAACCTTCCTTTACATACTTTATATACTTTTGAGGTACCCAATGCTTGTATGTCTTCCCACCATGGAGACAAGAGAAGTCCAGTATCCCCTCACTATCACAACACCCCCACTTTGGTTTCAGCTCCAGTGTATCACCTCATTTATCAACAAGTCCTGAAGGGGACATCTTCAATGTGTGGAGATTAGAAAAGGATGATGCCACACGCACAGCAGAGGCAGGCAGTGTAGGGCACCCAGGAGCTGTGGAGTCAGAAGCAACATCTGGCCTGGTCCCATGCTCCCTCTCAGAACCACCTCTGTGTTCAGGGATCATTATCCCATCTTTCAGCCTTCACACAGACTCTGTTAACTTCCCCATGTCTTTTCAACACCTTTGTTTTCTATGTTAACCCATATCAGGTTCAATTGTTTTCTTCTAAGAATTCCAACAAATGAAATGGAAAAAATACCATAGCAAGAAAGAGTTTAGGTGAAGCACTTAATATATTAATTGGAATATAACATACTTGACAAACGACTAGTTACTAAAAATATTATCAAAACTACTGTTGTTTGAATATTACTAGTGAGTAATGTCCTCTCTCCTGGTACCCAGAATAGAGGTGAAAACTTGAAAAGCTCAGGGACTATGTGTGAGGGAAGTTCATTTGCTGATGTTGGAGTGACTGCCCTGGGAATAAAAGTCAGTTGGAACTCTCTCCAGAAAGAAGGTGCTAGTAGGCACCATTTGTTATTGCACCTTCCATTGGAGGGAGGATATTGTGTATAGAAGCAGCATTGCCCTGAATTGCTGAGACCATGCTCTGAATTGCTAAGCCCAGCAGGAGTGAGCAGATGCTGAGGCTAGTGAATGTGATCAAAATTAAAACCACAGACATGTCAGCTCTCTATACAGTCACTTCATCGCAGCCTTGCTAAGAACTAGCTGGCTCTTATGCTCCTGAAAACCTTGTTTAGCCATGCTTTCTACAGCTTAACCAAAACCTTGAATGTTTTAGTTAAACCACAGAAAGGGTGGCCCTTTCATCACCTGAGCCTGGTAGCCAGGGAAAATTGCATTTCTGGGGACCACTGGGTTTTAACAATTGTGAGAGAATTCTTGGCAGACTACCAAGAAGAATACAGTAGAGCAGACAGTAGATAACCTCCAGGTTTTGGTGAGAAAACTCTAGTTACCTACACTAGAGGTAAAACCCAAGGTACCAGCTTCAGATTTACTAAACAGCTAGAGATAACAGGATGCTTTCAGACCATAAGCAGGGAGACACCATCTTTATGCTTTCACATAACCTCAACAAAGCCTACTGTACATCCTAGTAAGGAGCATAGCACATGCCAGAACTCCTAGTTTTTGCAGCTCTCACCCAGAGGACACATCTAGACCTCCTGATCTGAAGGCCAGAGTAAGTTAAGATTGTAATTTTATAACTATATATACTTGACATGCCTTCAAAAATCTGAAGCGTTAAGTGTTGGTGGAGATACTGTCTTTTGGATAAATGACCACAACAATTGAGACATATCAAGAAATCAGACTTTCTTGTCAACCACAAAGACTTGAGAGATAACCAAATCAAAGGCCATGTTAGGACTGGTTCACTCCTACAAAAAGCAATCAGGGAAGACTGAGAGATGTGGGTCATTTGACTAATGCAAAAAACAAGTACAGAAAAGAAAACTAAATGAGGAAACAAATTTCTTTCGTTCAAGACAAAAGAAATGATAAACCTCAGGAAACTACATTAGTGGAACAAAAATAAGTAATGTGAGAGTCCAAAGTAATAATCATACAGATACTCATAAAAACTCAGGAAATAGATGAAAAAGTGTAAACTTCCACAGAGAAGATAAAAGAAAATACCAAACGATAGTCACAGCATTGAAGAATATAATGCTGAATTAAAATACATGTTCAGAAGATTGAACTTCAGACTAGAGGAAGCTGAAGAATAGGTAAATAGGCTAGAAGGCAAAGCAAAGTTGAACAACTAATAAAGCAGCTAAAAGGAAAATAAATTTAGAAGAACAGCAATTTCCTTAAGGGAAAACATTCTTCTGGGACAACATCAAGAACAATAACATGTAAACTAGAGGAGTTTCAGAATGAGAAGGGAGAAAGGGACAGAAAACCCTGGGTCAGTGCTCATGTAGCTTGTCATGTATCAAACTACTACACCTCTCAAACTTCTGGGAGGAAATAAGGATAGATGGCGAGATTGGCATTTACTCTCTGTACATAATGTGGCTTCCTTATAGTTTCTTTTAGCTTTCATGCCTTTGTTAAATGGCTTGGTAATTAATAATAACTATTTTTTAATTAAAATAGGAATACAGTGATATTTTCTCATAAAAATCATAATGTGACATTTGATATTATTCCACTCAAAGGTAGTAAAGATTCATTGCTGTGCTCAAAGATGCTTGGACATGGTACTCCACAGATGTAAGAAATTAGATTAAAGAGATAACAAATTAGATAAAATCACTCTCTTTTTTATGGTGGTGGGGCACGAAGGAATTTTTTATGCCTATGGAACAAAATTCATCTCAGCTTCCTGTAACAGAATCTATCCATGGACTTAAAAACCACTGTAATTCCTGAATTAACTAGGACTGAGTCTGAACATATACCCCTAAGATTAGCTGCTTAATTAACTCATGTTAGTGCTGCAGACTATTTCCTGAAAATGACCATGACAATATTTCTGGCCTCATATCTCTTTCAGAACATTGCTATTAGACCACCAAGAGCTACAATGTATTTTCCTTCCTTTTAAATTGGTATAAATGGAATGCTGCGGAAATAACTGTTTTTTCGGGATTGGGTAATCAAAGATCTTACAACTTTCACCTGCCTCTCTCTGCTTTATCTTCCTCACCCACACAAGAAGTTACTATGCAATGTAACTCCATCTTCACAGAGTCCAGTCTTAATTGCTCCATTTTATAATCCCCGAAAAGTTTCAAGGTGGTAGCCAGCTCCACTTCCAGATATTTAGTGAACAATTCTCTCCCTCTAGGTGAAGTGAACTGATTTTGGAGGCTCCTGATATTGATAAGGAGAATGAATATATGACTGATCAATATGCACATCAGTTGTCAAGGGTTATGTTAATTTGTTTCAATAAATATACCACCTCTTCAACAGCAGCTATAAAATGAAATCACCACCTAGTTTGATTTATACTTTGTAGTCATTTTTTATAATCTATTTGCCAAATGGAGCAGTCAGATAAGAATGTGATAGACATAGTTGCCCCTGCAACCCTCAAGTCTTTGACAAGGGTACCAGTCTCTGTAGTTCTCCCTAAGACAAAGCCTTAATTCCAGTTTACAAGCTTATAAAGCATGGGAATTCCTTGAAACAATGTGATGACTTTACCATTGATTGAATGTATTATTCAAATTGTATATTTAGGAATGGAGGAAATAATCAATGAATACATTCTTTGGACTTGCTGTAATATAGACTTTACACAACTATGTTTATAAAGATCTCCATAATTTCTGACTAAAAACACTTAGAATTCATTTCAACACATCACCCTATTTTACACTATTATAAATTTACATTTATCTACATTTATCTGTTTAGTTCAAACTCAATTCTATGCTACTTAGAAGTTTTTCTTGTTTCTTCCTAGAGTATTCTGTCTGATGGCTCTTATTATTGGTCTAGAAGTAATTAAAAATAGTGGAATGTGGGAAGAATGAAAATCATCTTGCAAGGCACCTGCAAGTAAATGTAGTATTTCTGAATAGAGGAGGGAGAGCTTCTTTTACTTTCAAGGGATACTCAGCAAAATGGAGCTTCATAGTTCTCAGATTTTACCTTCATGCTACATTCCAATTCTTAGGATCTTCCTCTCTTACAACTAAGGTCCTATTTTTCACATGAGAAAATTGAGAAGTGTATGAATGTTACTTATACTGTAGTTGGAAGCTTATGTAAAACAAATTCTGAGTCAGATTTCAGCTCTTAATCCTACTAAAAGTTTTTAGTCTTCTTCCTGTTATCTTCTTTATGTAAACTCTATCAGATATAGCCAAATCATCTCACCCTCCATATGTAATCATTACCACTGTAATGGTCTGGGTTAGTGTCTAGCAAGTTTCCCAAGCTGTCTTCTATAGGCAGTTTTTTTCCTCCATTAGTTTGTATAACCAGCATCTGTGGTATTACTTCTTCCTCATGATTGTGGGGCCCATGGGGTGTGCATGTGTAAGTGTGCACACCTAGGCCTGAAATAGGGATAAAGGCTCACAGAGAGAGCAAGGGAGAGAGCACGAGAGAATGCCAGAGAGGGAAAGAAGTCAGAGAAAGAGTGTAAAGATTTCTGGGGGCTACAGGAGTTGTCTGTCTCCTGGCCCCCAGCTCTGCCTTACCCTGCCTGGTGTGTCTGTGTTACTGCTAGAACCAATAAAGAACCTTTGCAGATTTGTTAACCTGAAGCTTATAGCACAATTGGCAATGAGAGTGGTATGGTTTAATGCAGACAGAAAAGACACAGACAATGGCAGAGAAGACGGCAGGCCAGTTTAATACTGCCACACTTTTAGATTGAAACAGATAATATATACAGTAATTGTGAAAAGAAACCAGGTCGATCAGTGCTATGTATTCCACTGGTAATTGTTCATCACTTTGTTTTCAAGTCAATTCAGCTTTTTACTTTTAATCATTTTTCCCCCAATATACCTATATTGTTACCAATTATTACCCAGACTCTACTGAGGAAAGCAATAACCAAAAAAAAGCATTTCAAGTAGGGATAATTTAATACAGGAAATTTTTTTTTAATTTAAGTATGTGAGAAGGTCCAGAAGGCAGGAAAGGTCTGTAAAATCAGGGAATTGTCATCTCATTAGTGGAGCTTGTGTGCATGCACTTTCTAGCATTCAGGAGCTAGACCTTCCCAAGCTGTTGCCCATGCAAGAGCTGCACTCCATAAAGGCTGCAATGAAGGTCCAACCATCTGGTCTTCACTACTCTTACAACCACCCACTACTAGAAGAACAGACGATGCTTTCGGAGCTGAAATCAAACTTATTCTTCCTTCATCCCACCTTAAAATCTTCTATCACTGACTCCTCCTCCTTTTGGGCAGAAGTCAACAATAACTAAGTTGCCAAAAGAACCTTAAAAACAGTTTTCAGAGTCCTAGTGCCAAAAATTCAATGCAGACTAAAGACTAGACATAGTGCTGATAGGAAATAACCAAAAATTACTGGGTAGCAAGATGACTTTTGGAAGTTTATGGCATTGAAGAGGTGCTTTAGCAACCTGGGAATATTCTGTTTCATAAAAAATAAAAATCACAATTTGGTTAAACACTTTATATTCTCTGCTGTGGTTGGCTGATTACTTTCTGCCTCTAATAGAATTTTGTAAGGGAAAGTAGAATGAGACAATATGGAACTGACATAGCAGGACCTTGGGAAGGAGAGAAAATATACATCATGAGCTCAAGTCCTGGTGAGCTTTGTTATGTGGTGGTGAAACATTTGGCCAAGAATTCACTTGCTATACAGTGAAACACAAGTCATGTTTCTAGTAAGGTTTCAATGGTAGGGGAAGTGACAAGAAATCCAGATATGGTTTCCTTTAATTTTTTTATTAATCATTTTGTTGTTTACATATTTATATGTATATGTGTGTATACATTACACATGTGTATGTGTATATTACATCAGTGCATTCCCCAGGAATCTCTCTCCACCTTCTCACTAGAAGGTCTCAATCTTCTTGTGCTCCTTACTTCCCTGATTTCCCCTTCCTTTTACTCCATCCATAGCAGCCTGCCCCAGCTCCACTGTCAGCTTATTTTGGTTTTTTTCCTGGTCTTTTGTTTGTTTTTCCTATATCTCCATCTGTAGGTGAGATCATATGGTTTCTGTCTTTTTTCTTTCTGACTTATTTCTGCTAATATTATTCCCTCTAGGTCCATCCATGCTATCAAAATCCTTCATACTTGTCAGTTTTTGATTACAGAATAATATTCATTATGTAAATATACCACATCTTTTTCAACCATTCATCAGTTTTGGGGCATCTGGGTTGTTTCCATATCTTGGCAATTGTAAATAGTGCTAATAACTCATAAACATATGAGTTCAGGTGTCCTTTTGATTTATTGTTTTTGTATCCTTTGGTTAGATTCCCAGTAGTGGAATTACTGGATTACATGGTAATTCCATTTTCAGTAGTTTGAGGATCCTCCAGATATTTTTGATGTTGTCTAATTATTTCTCATTTTCAACAAAAATGTCTTGATAAAGAAATACAAACTGAAACTTGACCTCAACAATGAGAAAGCTAAGAATGCTAAGATGGAGAAGAAGATGGCAAGCTAAGCCAGATGCTCTCTTCTTCCTAGAGAGTTAAATTGAATGAGCATGCCATTATTTGGAGTTCAACAGAGTTGAAAAAAATCAATTGGTTTTGTTTTCTCAGAGAAGAGTTATAAACTGTAGAAGCAAAGCAGCATTTGTAGTGACAGATGAAGCTGATGCCCATGACTGTACCAACCTCCTCCCTATAACAAAGAGTTATAGCCAGGTTCCACATTCAAAAGTACATTTTATATTGCAACCATGAAATATATGTATATGTAACTAAAATGTTTTAATGGATGTAAACTAGAGGATTTTATATATATAGATTATATGTATCTATAACTAAAATATTTTATGAAAAAAATATTTACATTTATTACTTGTAACGCATTTTGGTATTTTAAAATTCTGTTCCATTCTGTTTGTATTTTTTAAATGTTGGCCATTACCACAGACTTGCCTTCATACCCTAGTAATATAACATTTGGAAACTACTGATCTTCACAAATTTAATAGCATTTTCATTCATGAACCCCTTATCTTCACTTTTCTCTTTGCCTTGATTAAATTATGTGTCTCTCCCTCTATTATTTTTCATTCTTGCCATCATGCTTTTCCCAATTGTCAAGTCCAACTCTTCACTTACTCTGTACCTTAATTTGAGTAGATGAGCAAGACAAGGGAAATAATGCAACCAAGCTAAATGGTCTTGTGAGAGCTTTAGTGATAATCAGACACATTTTGAACTCCTTTGTTAACTCCTTCACTCTCCATGTAGATTATCTCATACTTTCTCCTCATTCCTGGAATTCTAACAACTTTGTTGCCTATTTCAAGATCAGTTGCTACAAATTCCTTGTTATTTCACTAAGATAATAGAAGCAACCAGGACAACATCCCCACTTCTGCTGCCAAAACAACTAATTCACCTGCATACCTTTCTTTTACAAGACCTGATGTCAACACCTGCACAGGAGCATTAACTTGTATATCCTTTTGCAGTTGTCACTTTTCATGAGCATCATCAAATTTGACCTCTATATTGAATCATTCCCCAAGCTATACAAGCACACTCTTATCTACCCACCTTAATAGAAAACTGCCTAGACCCCACCTTCTGCCCCAGCTACTATACATCACTCTTATTATTATAGTAAAATCTACTAGAGTTCCTCACAAAACTACATCTTCTCCCATTATTTGAAAATTTATACCAATAATGAATATAAAAGTGATTCTGGATCTTAAGGAAATGTTTTGCAACTTTGATGCACAAACATGTATACAAAATCACATATTTAGTCACTGGACTGTGAGTCAACAAATGAGTTCCTACACATGAAAGTACAAAGTACATAATAAAGGCTTAAGAATGTTAATGGCACTGTTATTACAACATATATCTAATATCTAAATAAACCCCTAAAAAATAAAGTGATACTCAATAAATTATTGTTGAGTGCTTGAATAAATAATGTTTTTGTTATTGCTGTGATTTTACTTTTACAAGACTGATCTTTAGAGTAACCAGGCTCCTATTTCTGATTTTGCAACTCCACTAGGTTAGATGGATTTTTGCAAAGAACTAAGCTGCCCTATTGCTAGATTACCACCACTATGCTCTCTATTAGCTTTTGTATGAGTACAAACCTGTTCGAGAGTCATTTAGTCCAAAGTAGTAAAAAACACCTACACAACTATGACATTCCAAAGTAAAGAGTTAGATAATGCATATGTATTTATGATCCAACCCATATTATACATATATGCCAAAAGTATACGTATGCATGAATATATTTAAAGTTTGTTTTAAATCCAATTTAATTTTCTCATGGTCTATTTTCATTTATGTTTTTTCAAGATTCCACTTAGACAGCAATGGTTTATTGGCAGTATTACTATGATAATAATAAGCAGAGAATTTCTATCAGTATTCAAAATGCTCTCTATAATGTTATTTTTTCCAGTCATTTCCTACTTAGCAAACATCAGGTCCATAATTTATAGTAAAGATCCTAAAACTCAAAGAAGCTACTCTATGAGACTTACCCTTACCCATTTCTTCCTTAAAATCTTATGTTTATCAAATATGGGAAATAGTGCTAAAGGTAAAATTTTTCTATTTCCTGAGCAACACAGGAAACTGTACTCCATATCATCTTGCATTGATGGAGTCATCAAGTAATTATGACCAATGAAATAAGTGAAAGTAACTAATTTCCTGCTGAAGACAGCATAAAGATCCAGCTCTTTCTTTCACTGCTACAGTGACCTAGCAGCCCTGTGTGAAGATGGAGTGCAAAAATGGAAACCTACCAAAACTCTAAGTCATGGCTTAAGAAGAAGACATTAGACCCATTGAAGGTCTAGTACTAGCAAAAGAATAAACACTTGATATATTATGCCATTAAAATTTGAGCTAATTTACTACCAAATTATAGCAGTACTTCCTCTAATGAACATTAAATAATTCATTTTATAGTCAGTCTAATCTATAGTACATTTTTCCTTCAGTGGTTCACAAAGCTGCAGTTATTTGTATAGTCATAATTGAAAAAGAATCTTAAAAATTCCTCAAGCTGAGATATGTTAAAAGTACTTTTACTTTTATCCAACTCTATACAACTCTAATCATTCTCTCATACTGGACAATTTATTCAAATACTATCTTTTTCAAACTGCAGGAGTGATGCCCACCCCCACTAGCCCCATACATCTTCCAATAGTACTGACTGACGAAAAACTGCATTTTAGTTTATCACATTATTTTCCATATATCATTTTGGCCAGCTTTGCTGACAAAGGAATAAGTGTTTCTTTACTTATATCTCATTTCTTTTCCTCTTAGATAAGAAAAGTTCAAAGGAAAACTCTAAATATTTATCAAGTTCACTAAAAAAATTTTAAAGTAATGAACTGAGACTCTCATGAATTTAAATATTGCTAAAAGAATTGTAGATGTTTATCATATCCTGCATATTTGATGTTCATATATTTTAAATTCATAGTGTTTTTCAGGGAAAAAAATGATGGCTACATGCCAGTACATACTTCAGGTAAGGTACATACTTAAATCTTTTTAATAATTTCAGCATTTTTTGGTCAGACCTGTTGGAATTTTTATCATTTTAATTGCAGAAAATGTGTGATACTGATATTGCCTCATAATTTGTGCTTTTTAATTTCTATCAGAATATTCAAATCATAGGTTCCTTGCAGGTATCATTTTTTCTCTTTTCTATTACTCTTTTTGTTGTATACATATATAAAAATATATTATATCATTGCATTCCCTGGGGTACTCCCTCCACCTTATCACCTGTGAAATTTCATCTTAATCTTCTTGTGCTTCTCCCTTCCCTGTTTTCTCCCTACTCCCTTCCCCTCTCTAGCTGCTTGTCCCAGTTCTGTTGTTAGCTTATTTTTACTTTTTCTTGGCCTTTTGTTTGTTATTCCTATATCCCATCTATCAGTGAGACCATATGAATTCTGTCTTTTTCTTTCTGACTTATTTCTGTTAATATGATTTCCTTTAGGTCCATCCATGTTACCACAAATGCTTCATATTTGTCAGTTTTGATTGCAGAATAATGCTCCATTGTGTAAATATAGCACATGACCAAGTGAGTTTCATCCCAGGGGCACAGGGATGGTTCAACATGTGAAAATCCATCAACATAACCCATCACATCAACAAGGAGAAAATTGGAAAAAAACACAATCATATAAATAGATGCAGAAAAAGCATTCAGTAAAGTTCAGCACCCATTCATGATGAAAACCTTTGAAAAAAATAGAATAAAAACAACATTAAAAATATCTCAACATAATAAAAGTCATTTATGAGAAAACTGCAACAAGCATCATCTTTGATGGGAAATAATTGAAATCAATTCAATTAATATCTGGAACCAGGCAAGGATACCCACTCTCACCACTAACATAGTGGTGGAAGTTCTAGCTAGCGCAATAAGGTAGGTATCATTTTTAAGATATATGTCCTTTATGTACAGTTTAATTTACCTATAATTATATAATAAAGCTCATAAATCCACCCAACAAAGCTATATAAATGCATATACCTCATGACATGCTAAAACTGAACAAAGAAAGTACCTAATCAAGCTGCACCTGTAGGGGGACCACTCCCATACTTCTTGATGAATACATGCCATGGCAGATTGAAAGGAAGTACAGTGGGTACTATTATAGCTTCATTCTTTCTCATTCCCTCAATTTTCTCTAAATAGGCAGGGAGAGCAAAATATGCCAATTTTTCTATTAATCTAGAAGTGAACCTGTGACATTGTTCTAGACAATGAGAAATAATAAAATTCCTGGGAAATACATCCCTTCCCAAGACCACACCATATCAGAAAATGAACTTTAGCTTTCAACCTTGGAATTCAGATTCAATGCTGTGTTGCCATCTTGCCTGATGCTGGTAAGTCTCAAGTACCAACTAGTCTCAAGAAGGTGAGGACTAAGTTCAAAAAATGTCTGATTTCAAAACCAAAATTCTCTTAACTGCTAGGGTATATGTTTTAACATCACTGGTTTGAAATGAACTTCATGGAGGGAGAGAATATCAGATAAATAAATAGTCATGGGGAGTTGAGAAATGATGAACCTGGAAGGGCGATAGATTTTAGGAGAGTAAGGTGTGTCCATAAGACAGGGTGAAAAATGAATGGAAATAGGTTATTTTGATAAGGCATCTTTACCAAACATAAATCAGTTCTGAAGAGCTTTAATAATTGGTAAAATTGTAAAATAGGTAAAATTGTAATAAAAATGAAAATTGCTAAATGCACTATGTACTTCTATCAGAAAGCCATGGAGTAGACAAAAAATGGGTTGTTAGTATATTTTGGCATTTTGACAAACATTTATTATTTGTCTAATATCTAAAGGGCAAATTTCATGTGCCCTCATACCAGATTCCTGGATCTATATGTTGTATGTACTGTATTTTTTTCTTGAATAACTGTGTTCTTCAACTGTGTTCTTAATTTTTTCCCAATTTGTACAATGTCTTCTTATTATAAATAATATTAGTAGAATGTAACACTTTGGTACTCTCTCTGAAAAATAATCAGAAATACTTGTGCCTCCTTGAGAATTTGTTTCCATAGAATTTATTGTATGATTCTTCTGAAAGTCTCATGGCAACAGAACATTTTTGAAATTTTAATTATACAGGTTTGAATAGGAGTTCATAGATAAAATTAGTAAAGAAATAAAACTTGAAGGTAGTTTGGGTCAATTATGATCTAAATACAGAGATTCTGAAATTGAAAAAATCCAAGAGTTCAGCATGGGGATTTGTACCAGTCTATGCAATTAAATGGGATAACTGTGGCTATTCAATACATTTTTTTTAAATCTACAACTGTATAGAACATTTGCAATTTTTGTATCAGGAATTAAGCAACTTCTTTTTTTCAAATATCCTAAAATGTAATAAAATCCTATTTATAACCAGTATTTACTATTAAAACCCTATTCCTGAGCAGTGATGCCCAGAAAACTAAAGCTGGTTTTTCAAATAAAGTCAGAAATGAGGAGAAATAAGGAGAGCAAGTCTTTCTGTGAAAATTTCCATCATTATTTTCATGAAGCTAGATTTTGAGCTCTGCTAGTAGGTGTACTGACCTGAGTACCATGCACACAGGGAGATATTGAAAGGTATCCAGACTGCAGGTCTCTTAGGAATTTGTCAACGGTAGTTAATACCTACTGTTATATTCTGACACACATCCAGAGCCTGGGTACAATGTCCTCTTTGATGCTTTTACTATTTTGTCAAATGTCTACGTTCTGTCAAGGTGAATTAAACATTTCCATAGTCCAATTACTGCAGTTTAATCTTGGATCTGCTGAAAAATTTAAGCTATAGGAACTTTCAAGTATATTCTTTCCTTTGTGATTTGTCCAAGGATTCTCAACTTTGAAACAAATTACATTTGAACTGGGTAATTCTCTTTTGTAGGGGCTGTTTGTGCACTGTAGGATATTTAGCAGCATCTCTGACCTCTACCAGCTCCCCTCAAAATTCAGTGTCTATAAATATGACCAAGTGTCTCCTAGGGGACAAACTGCTCCTCCTACCTCTGCCCACATGAGAACCATTTATTCAGAGGCTAGATTCTATTAAAATATTCCAAATGACTGGCTCACAGTACCAAACAGACCCCAGTTGTCATATAGAACAAGGACTTAGTAAAAGTCATTCTTACAATAGAGACCAATAGGATGTGGGAAGACAATTCTGGCAGAATGAGAGGAGTAAGACACTGAACCCCACTAAATATCCCCTGCCTGTCTTGCCTCTTGCAAATTTGCATAAGGGCAGCCAACATCTGCTTTCAAAAAAATGTCATTTCTCGTCATGTAGAAATGCCTTTCTACAGGTGAGCAAGATAGGTGATATTTGGTGGGGGTCAGTGTTGTATTGAAAGGTGGGGCTGAAAAAAAACAGATTTCTAACTTCAAACTTTCATTCTCCTCTAGATAAAGATATGTGAAAATATTTGGGGTGAGGAAAGAGTTAATAAAAGGAGAATGGAGGCAAATAGAAAGGAAACTCAAGGTGAGATCCAGAGTCTCCTCCATGATGAGGATAATGATAGGGGAGAGATACAGCTGGAAGAATTTGTAATCCAGAGTTAGGCTGTGAAGTTTAAATCCTGAATCTATCATTGATGAGAAGTGTGACCTTGAAGATTTTTTTAAATCATTTTTTAAACCAAAAAGTTTCAATTTTCTTATCTGCAAAAGAGAGAGCATAATAATTCCTCTCCTTGGAAGTTCCTGTGGTGTGAAAATGTGATAATGCATATAAGCCATGCAACTTACTTAGGATCTGTGCTCCATAGGTATAGTTACAGAATGTTACTGAGGTGATGAGGAAAAACTGAGGTGCATACAGCCCTACTAGGGGTTGTCTTCCACAGTGACTGCGATGGTCTTTTGCAGGTTAGGTGCAGCAAGGTTGATGGGAAGATGCAGGTGTGGTCCAGCAGGTACTACAGCAAGGAGAGAGGAAGTTTAAAGGGCTCAGAACACAGACCCATAATGAGCCAATAATCACCAGATTTTTTAAAGAATATTTTTAGTAAATAAAAAGAAGACAGTGGATAATTTGTCTCAAGCATTTGAAAGCAAGTGAGATGACAGTTTACAGCTGTGAAAGTGGGGGAACTGGGTTGTCATAGTCAAGGTCTTAGCTGAAAAGCAGGGAAGAATGCATGTGATTCTCAGTGAAGGTACTGTCTGCTACCCAAGTAGCAGAGGAAGTGAGACTTCCTGTTTAAATCCCAACCTTTAAAACAGCATCTCTCCCATGAAAAGTTGCAATATCATTGAGTGAACTTACTATTGAAGAATAGAGGAGGAAAGTGTATAGTAGATTTCTGAACTAAAGTCATTCAAACCTTAAATCTTCATTGCAATTCAATTTTATTTTCATGATCATTTACAAATTGTTGGTCAACTTTCTGTCAGCTTGGCTGGAGCAAGGCCTTGGAGTGTACAGATATTGGTCAACTGTTATAATAATGTGTGTGAGAAAGCATTGGGTGATATTTTCATTTATAGTGGTGAAGTGAGTACAGTAGATTGCCCTCTAAACTGTGGAAGCCACTTAGGTCAGAATATAACAAAAAGAGCAACCTTCCAAAAAGTAAGAGAGAACTGCTTATTGCTTAAGATCAGACACCAGTCTTTTCCTGCCTGTCAACTTAAACTGCAACATGGCTCTTGGTGGTTTCCTGTCTGCCATCTTGTGGGCCAAAATTTATATCATTGATTCTCCTGGTTTTCAGCCCTTTGGCATCTGCGCTCAGATCTCCAGTTTGTTTGAAGCTCTCAGAGCTTCTCACCCTCCATAGTTAGTGAACCAATTCCTTATGATAAATATTTATGTTTACACCCTACTGATTCTTATTTGGACAACCATGACTAATATCTTTGCTGGATGTTATAATTATAGTATATTTGTCTTAGTTCTTTCATCAGACTAAAGATTCTTCAAGATAATAACTCTAACTTCTTCACTTTTATACTTGTTGTCTCATCATACCTTATTTTTAGTATCCAAGCACTATAGACATTTGTAGAACTGCAATCAATTTGAAGACAATAGTAGTAGGAAAAAAGACCAAAGCAATGAAATCAGATCCCAGAAGGTCATAATTTAGTCATGCTTATTAGACCAGAGTTCATGCATATTTTCTCAAGGATATCTGAGAAGAGAATCTTTCTTATAGTTTTTATTTTGATGATTATCTAAAAGATTTTCACTCATAAAAAAAACATGTTTGTTGGGGGGGGGGGATGATAATGTCCAATCAAAGATGTTGTAATAAGACTTTTTAATAATTCTTAGTAATTTTATTATCAAAAGGAGCTACTACTACATAATATATTATTCAGATTTAAGAAATTCTTGTTTGGGGAATTAACCCTTTGTACACTATCAAGAGAATTAGATCCAGCCCCCATAAGTGTTAACATCTTTTAGCAGATCACTATAGACCCCAGTTTTTTTTATTCATAAAACACTCTAGACCCCAGTTTTGTTATTCATAAAACAAAGGTTTGTATTTGATTTCCGAGCTTCATCTCTGTTGTAAATTTCTATATCCCTAAGAGTGTTTAAATTATCAGGGGAAGAGGAAAAGAATAAAAATATGAAGATGATTGTATGTATTTTAAGAAAGGTGGGAATAGTATCAATAAAATAGTGAGAACAAACTTCATCAATTACTTCCTTGATATTTTCAGCTATATTTATAGTATAGCTACCATGTATCCAACACTGTATGAAGCATTTGAGATTCATCAGTGTATAAATCAAAAACCCAGTCCTCAAAATTCAAGCACCATGTGATACACTTTGGTAAGTGGGATAAGTAGAAAACAAATTTATATACAGTAGAAAATAGCTGTGCCTCAGGAGAAAACTGAAGTCAAGAGGATACCCCTCCACAATGTCAGTAATTCATGTTTTTGAGCAATTTTAAGTTCTGAAAGTTGTAATCTTATACACTTGAAAATCCTACCCTGTCTGGAATAGGTAAACTTGATTGTTCTCCCCATCTCCCTCTATTCCTCCCAAAATAAAATCAATTTTGTTTCTTTTGCATAGTCATTTAAATATTCCTGATCTATTAATTTATCAGATATGCAGATAATCATTTGAATCAGTTAAAATATTCACTGTTGCTTCTGCCTGAGGTTTATTATTTTGTTTTTCTTTTCTGAAAGTTACCTTTGAATTTTGGTTGTAGTCTCTGAAAGAACTAAGCCAGGTTATATGGCAGAGAGGATAAAGGGCAGTACAGCTTCAGACATGCTGATCAGGAAAGATGGCTAATGCAAGTAGCTGAGACCGGGGTAATAAAAGGAATACTCTTGGGGGCTCAGAGTATGATGATTTCAGGGAGAGGCAACAAGAACAGGGGTTCCAAGCTGAGATTTTGTTTTTGAGTGTGTTCAAACATCCAGAAGAAGGTAGAACATGTGGTGGGCACATGATGAATAGTAACGGTATCCGATTTAAAAAAAAAAAAAAAGTGAGTACAAAAATGTAAGTCAGTGCTAGATGTTTAAGACATGAAAGGCTATGATAGTATTTTATTTGCACTGCAATTAGGAACCCAGAGGAGAAAAATGATGTGAATTCTATTTTGAAAGAACTTCCTATGGTTGAAACACTTGACTTACTGTTTCATAGGCACTGGTTCAGTCAGTCCGCATATTAATTCTATTGCTTTCCTACTTCTCAGATGAAGAAAATGATGCTCAGAGGTAAGTGCACAACTAGTATCTATAAGGCAATGATAGTTATCTATCAGGATAAATAGTAGGTGTTTCTACTGACTGCTGTTGGTGTAATGATTGTGATTAAGTTCAGTCATGAGCAACAGTACTTACTTGAATCTGAACCATTTCATTATATTAAAGTTTATAGATTTGCTTTACAGAATCTCTTATCCCCCAGTAAGATTATTTTCTAATGCTCCTTTCAAGAATATCTGGAAAAGTAAATCTTGATTGAGAATTTGAGTTAATACTATTTTTAATTTTTATTGATTGCATACACACACACACATAAATTACAAGTCTACCCTGAGGTTCTCCCATCTCCTTATCACCCATGAACCACCTTAATTTTTGTGTCCTCCTTCTCCCCCATTTTCTCCCTCCTCCTCTCTCTTTCTCTATGGTTCAGTTCTGTTGGCAGTTTTTAAGTGTTCTTATCTGTTTGTTTCTTTTTCCCTATACCCCTCATATGAGACCATCCCGTATTTCTCTTTTTCTTTCTGGCTTATTTCTGCTGCCATGATTACTTCTAGCCCCATCAATGTTGATGCAAATGACATAAGTTTGTCTTCTTTAATGCATAATATTCCATTGTGTACATATGCCACACTTTTTTCAGCCATTCATCAGTTGGAGCATTTGGGTTGTTTCCATACCATGGCAATTGTAAACAGTGCTGCAATAAACATGTGCAGGTGAAGAGCTCACACCCCAGGAGCCTAGTGGGGCTCAGGTGAGGGTTCCAGCAAGCACCAGACTACTTCCAGTTGCCAAGGTAAAGCACCTGGGAGATAGGGTGGGGCCCACCAGCTTTGCAACTGAATGGGCCTCTACTATTCAGTCTAGGCTGAGTTTACTGGCCAAGGGAAAGACAACTTGGCAGCAAAGAGCTCCCACCCCAGCAGCCCAGAAGTTCTGGCACTGCTGCACAGCACCAGTGCAGACTAGAAAAACAAGGACACTCACTACCCAAGAACGTCAAGATACCCCAGTCAAAAGGTTTACATGACAAGCCCTAGATGCTTGGAAGCACTAAGAAATATTTAAGACCCATCTATCTAAAAGAGGAGAAACAATGAATAAAGAAGACAGACAATACAATAGAAACCACAACTAATCACCACATCCACTCTTTGAAAAGGAACTTGTTCCCCAAAATAGCCAACAGAAACAAGATATAATCACCACAGTAGCAAAAGCACAAAGGCAGAATTAACCACAACTAGATAGTTGTCAACATGCCATCTAATACTAGAGCAGTAGTCACTCAATACATAGAGCAAGTCCAAAAGGAAAACACAGGAAGGAGGAAGAATACAGATACTCAAACAAGCCCTAGGAAAAATAACTCACCACCAAAGGATAAACAATCTGCAGAAACCAACATGGATGACATGGAAGAAATGCTTCATATTTCAGACAAAGAATTCAGAATCAACATGATAAAAGCACTCAAAGAGGCCAAGGAAGAGAGGGGAAAAGGTAAAGCAAGAGGTTAGAAGCTTTCAATGAACTTAAAGAAGTAGCAGAAAAATATAGAAAAGAATGCAGCAAAATGTGCAAAAGCAGTATTAAGAGGAAAGTTCATAGCAATACAGGCCCAAATAAAAAGAATTGAAACAGCGCAAAGAAATACTCTAATCTCCCAACTTGAGGACTTAGAAAAAGAGCAACAAAAAATTCCAAAACACAGCAGAAGACAAGAAATAACAAAAATAAAAGCAGAGATTAATGAAATAGAAATAGAAACCAAAAAGACCGTTGAGAAGATAAACAAAACCAAAAGCTGGTTCTTTGAAAAATAAATAAAATTCACAAACCCCTTGCTTACAAAGAAAAGAAGAGAGAAACCTCAAGTAAATAGGATCATAAATGAAAAGGGTGATATTACAACAGAACCAGAAATCCAAAAGATAATTAGAAACTACTACGAACATGCATATACAAACAAATACAGCAACCTGGAAGAGATGGACAAATTCCTAGACAATACAGTCATCCAAAATTGAACAAAGAAGAAATAGAAAACTTAAACAGGTCAATCACAAGCAGTGAAATTGAGGCAGTCATCAGAACTCTCCCTAAAAACAAGAGCCCAGGTCCAGGTGGTTTCACAAATGATTTCTACAAAACTTTCAAAGAGGAACTAGCACCGGTACTGTTAAAACTCTTTCAAAAAATTGAGAAAGAAAGCAAGCTACCAGATACCATCTATGAAGCAAATATTACACTAATTCCAAAACCAAATAAAGATAATGCAAAGAAAGAGAACTATAGACCAATATCCCTAATGAACACAGATGCAAAATTCTAAACAAAATCCTGGCAAACTGAATCCAACATTGCATAAAAAGGATCATCCATCATGACCAAGTGGGATTCATCCCAGGGGCACAGGGATGGTTCAACATCCGAAAATCAATCAACCTAATCCACGACATCAACAAAGAGAAAAACAAAACCCATATGATCATATCAACAGATGTGGAAAAAGCATTTGATAAAGTTCAGCATCCTTTCATGATGAAAGCCCTGGAAAAAACTGGTATAAAAAGAACATACCTCAACATAATAAAAGCTATATATGACAGACCGAAAGCAAATTTATCCTCAATGGGGAAAACCTGAAACCATTTCAATTAAGGTCTGGAACCAGGCAAGGATGCCCACTCTCACCACTCCTTTTCAACATAGTTCTGGAAGTTCTAGCTAGGGCAATAAGGCAAGAGAAAGACATAAAAGGAATCCGAATAGGGAACAAAGAAATAAAGTTATCATTATACATGGATGATATGATACTCTATGTAGAGAACCCAGAAAAATCTACATAAAAGCTAATTGAAATAATAAACCAACTCAGTAAGATAGCTGGATACAAAATTAACACACAAAAATCAACAGCATTCATGTATGCAAAGAATCAATCAGAAAAAGAAGAAATTAAAAAAACACCCCATTGACCATTGCACCAAAGAAAATCAAATACTTGGTAATTAACCTAACAAAAGATGTAAAAGACCTATACAAAGAAAACTATAAAACATTCTTAAAAGAAATAGAAGATGATGTTAAAAAATGGAAAGACATTCCCTGTTCATGGATTGCAAAAGTCAACATTATAAAAATGGCCATACTAACAAAGGCAATCTACAGATTCAATGCAATTTCAATAAAGATCCCAATGACATATTTTAAAGAGATAGAACAAAAATTACTGAAATTCATATGGAACAACAATTGGCCCCGAATAGCCAAAACCCTTTTGACAAACAGAAGAGAGAACAGAGGTATTACTATTCCAGACTTCAAACTATAATACAAAGCCATAATACTTAAAATAGCATGGTAGTGGTACAAAAACAGACAAAGAGACCAATGGATCAGAATCGAATACCCATAAATAAAACCACACATATACAGTCAGCTTATCTTTCACTAAGGGGCAAAAAATATACCCTGAAACAAGGACAGCCTCTTCAGCAAATGGTACTGGGAAAATTGGATCAAAACTTGTAAAAAAATGGACCAGGACAACACCCTCACACCTTGTATGAAAATCAACTCAAAATGGATAAAGGATCTGGAAGTCAGACCTGCAACCATAAAACACATAGAAGAAAACCTGGGCAAAACCCTTCATGAACTTCACCTCAGAAATCCATTTGGGGAAACAACTATGGCCAGCAAAAAAAATGAAGGAAAACAGAAACAGCTGGGACTATTTCAAACTAAAAAGTTTCTGTTCAGCAAAAGAGACAATAAACAAAACAAAAAGAAACCCAACCAACTGGGAGAAAATTTTTGCCCTCCAGACAAGTGACAAGGGTCTGATAACAAAGATCCACAAAGAACTCCTACAGCTCAACAAAAACAAAGCAAAAGACCCACTCAAAAAATGGGGAGAAGAACTAAAATGATACTTCACCAAAGAGGAGATACAAATGGCTAATAGGCATATGAAAGAATGTGGCACATCACTAATAATCAGGGAAATGCAAATTAAAACCACACTGAGATACCATCTTACACCAGTAAGAATGGCACATATAAATAAAACAGATAACAACAAATGTTGATGTGGGGGAAAAAGAAATCTCTTACACTGCTAGTGGGAGTGCAAACTGGTCCAGCCACTATGGAAGATTGTGTGGAGGACCCTCAAACAATTGAAAGTGGACTTATATTTGACCCAGCAATCCCACTACTAGGAATCTACCCAGAGGACATGAAAACATTAATTCAAAAGGACACCTGTACATGCATGTTCATTGCATCTCTGTTTAAAATTGCCAAGATTTGGAAACAAACCAAACGCCCCAAAACAGATGATTGGCAAAAAAAAAATGTGGTACATATACACGATGGAATACTACACATCAATCAAGGAGGACAAACACATGCCATTTACATCAACATGGATGGAACTAGAAAGACTCATATTAGCAGAAATAAGTCAAAAAAAGAGAAGTACAGGATGGTCTCACTTATATGATGGATATAGGGAAAAACACACAAATGAATAAGAAAGAATGAAAACAACCAATAGAACTAAACAATGGAGTGAGAGAGGAGGAGGGGGAAGAAGACAGGGGAGGTGAAGATGGTTAACAAGTGTTAGTGAAGTGGGAAAGCCCCAGGGTACACAATAATGGAACAACATAATATAAATATATATATATGCAAATTCAAAAAAGAAAAAGAGAGAAACCAAATGATTTCACTATTATATGGGACATAGGAAAAATAAACAAAAAGCCAGGAGGAAAAGTCAAAACAAGTTAACAACCAAATTGAAATACACAACTCAAGAGGGGGTGGGAGAACGTGGAAATGGTCAGGGAGGAAATTGGGGGGGTGAACCCCAGTGATTACAAGAATATGAAATTTATATATAAATTATTTAATAAAAAATGTGCAGTATCATTTACAAACAGAAAAATGAAATTGAAACCCTAAATAAAAAGCTGCAGGTGATACACTTTATAAGAGGAGCAGCAGAAGAGCTCACGAATGCAGGGAAAGACCATGAAAGCAGATTAAAAGAAATAGAAGAACAAATCAGCACACTAGAGGATACAAAAGTAGAGAGGATGAAGAAAGAGAAAGAGAGAAAATAAAGTAAGAATACAGAAGGAAAAAAACAGAGATCTGTCAGATACCCTAGAGAAAATAAATGGAATCCCAGAAGGTGAAGAGAAAGACATAGGATCGAAAGCTTTTCAATGAAATAGTGGAGGAGAATTTCCCAAAACTGAAGAAATAAATTAAAATAGACATATAGGAAGCAAAGAGGACACCAAATTACTTTAATGAAAGAAGAAACATAGCAAGACACATTGTAGTAAAACTTTCAAAAATCAAAGATAAAGAAAAAAGTATGAGACTAACAAGAGAGAGGAAACAGATAATCTACAATGGAAAACCAATCTGACTGACCTCAGATTTCTCAGAAGAGACATTCCAAACAAGGAGAGAATGAACCACATCTTCAAACCACTCCAAGACAAAAAGTGGAAACCAAGAATACTCTACCCAGCAAGACTGTCCTTCCCTTAAGAAGGAAAAATTAGAGCCTTCTCAGACAAAGCCTCCAGAAATTTGCTATCTGAAACACCCAGTTCAAGAACTCCTGTAAGAAGCCCTAAGACCAAAACCCACAGAAGAATAAAAAGAACAAACAATAAAAAGAAAAGAAAGAATAAACTAAAACAGAACCCCAAATGACCACCAGAACCCATTGTTAGAACTTCAAACATCAATAATTACTCTAAATATCAGTGGGCTAAACTCATCAATCAAAAGACACAGAGTTGCAGACTGGATTAAAAGACAGAACCCAACATTCTGCTGCCTCCAAGAAATACATCTGATCCCAAAAGACAAGCATAGATTGAAGGTAAAAGGATGAAAAATGATTCTATAAGCAAATCCCCCCCCAAAAAGGCAGGGTAGTCATTCTTATAGCAGACAAAGCCGATTTAAAAAAAAAAAAAGTAACAAAAAATAAATAAGGTCACTACCTAATGGTTCAAGGGTCACCAACCAAAAAGATAACAATTGTTAACATATCCTCACCAAATAAGTGTGCACCAACATTCATAAGGCAGCTACTAAGAGAAATGAAAACAAATATTGATGAAAACACATGTAGTAGGAGACTTCAACACCCCTCTCTCAACAAAGGACAGATAACAAAAAAAGCTACACAAGGATACAAAAGCCTTAAAAGAAGACCTAGACAAAATGAACCTGATAGATATCTACAGGACACTACACCCACAAGGAAAAGAATACACCTTCTTCTGAAATGCACATGAATCATTCTCTAAAATTGACCACCTATTAGACCATAAGGCAAACATGAATAAATACACAAAGATTAAAATAATACCAACTTTTTCCAGATCATAAATGTATCAAACTAGAAATCAACAATGAAAAGAAAGCAAGAAGAACATCAAACACTTGGAGACTGACAACATGCTACTATATTAAGAATGAGTAATTGAAGAAACTAAAGAAGAAATTAAAACTTACTTTGAAACAAATGACAAAGAAGATACAACATACCAATATGTCTGGGACACAGCAAAAGCATAGCTAAGAGGAAAATTCATAGCAAGACAGACCCATCTCAAAAACCAAGAAACTAACCAAAAAAACAACCTAATCTACCAACTCGAAAAATTAGAAAAAGAGCAACCAAAAAACCCAAAACCCAGCAGAAGACAAAAAATAACAAAAATAAAAGAGGAAATAAATGACCTAGAAACCAAAAGACTATCCAGAAGATCAACAAAACTAAAAGCTGGTTCTTTGAAAAAATAAATAAAATTGATAAGTCCCTTGCAAAGCTCACAAAGGAAAGAAGAGAGAAAATTCAGACAAAACTGATTTTAAAACAAATCTATAAAAGTAAATTAAGAAAAGATCATTACAAAATGATCAGGGGTTAAATTCAAGCAGAGAGTATACCACCTTAAATATTTATTGACCCAACACAGAAGCACATAAACACATGTAAAAAAATTAATTAGAGCAAAATCAGTTGTAACATGTGTCCATTTCAAGAAATAAGAACAATTTCAAAAAAAAAAAACAGAATCACAAGTGAAAGAGGAGAAATTACAACAGATACAAAAAAAATCCAAAGGATAATAAGAGATTACTATGAACAACTAGATGGAAATACATACAACAACCTGGGTGAGATAGACAGATTCTTAGAAAGATGCAACTCCCCAAAATTAAACAAGGAAGATATAGAGAACTTAAATAAACCAATCACAAGCAGTAAAATTGAAGCAGTCATCAAAACTCTGCCAAAAAATAAGAACCCAGGACCTGATGGTTTTACAAATTAATTCTACCAGACATTCAAAGATGAAATAATGCCTGCACTACTAAAGCTTTTCCAAAAAATTGAGAAAGGAGAACTGCCAAATACATTCATTAAAGCAAACATCACACTCATACCAAAACCAAATAGCAACAGCACCAAGAAAGAAAACTATAGACCAATTTCCCTAATGAACACGGATGCAAAAATTTTAGCAAAATCCTGGCAAGTCAAATCCAATGATGCATAAAAAGCATTATTCACCATGACCAAGTGGGACTAATCCCAGGGGTACAAGGATGGTTCAACACCTGGAAATCAATTAACATATTACACCACATCAACAAAGAGAAAAACAAAACCACATGATCATATCAATAGATGCAGAGAAAGCATTCAACAAAGTCTAGCATCCATTCATGATAAAAGCCATTGAAAAATTGAAGATTAAAGGAACTTACCTCAACATCATAAAAGCCATCTATGACAAACCAATGGCAAACATCATCCTAAATGGGGAAAAACTAAAATCATTCCAATTAAGATCTGAAACCAGGCAAGGATATCCACTCTCCCTAATACTCTTTTAACATTGTACTTAAAATTCTAGCTAGGGCAATAAGGCAAGAGAAAGACATAAAAGGGATACAAATAGGTAAAGAGGAACTGACGCTATCATTATATGATAGAATCATGATGATATAATTCTCTATATAGATAACCCCAAAAAATTCACAGAAAAATCGCTTGAAATAATAAACCAATTCAGTTAGTAGCTGGATACAGAATCAACATACAGAAGTCGGTAGCTTTCCTATACACAAAAAGTCAAATGGAAGAGAAATCAGAAAAACTATCCCATTTACCATTGCACCAAAAAAAAATTAAATACCTGGGAATAAACCTAACAAAACACATGAAAGAACTATACAAAGAAAACTTTAGAATGGTGCTAAAAAAGTCAGAAGACGACATAAGGAAATGGAAAGATATTCCCTTCTCATGGATTGGAAGAATTCATATCATCAAAATGGCCACTCTACCAAAAGCAATCTACAGATTCAATGCAATCCTCAAAACTCCCAATGATATTTTTAAAGAGATACAATAAAAAATACTAAAATTCATATGAAATAACAAAAGACCTTGAATGTCAAAAAGCTTCCTGACCAGAAAAAAAAGAGAAGGAAGGTATTACATCCAAACTTCAAACTATACTACAAAGCCATAATAATTAGAACAGCTTGGTACTGGTACAAAACAGCCAATCAAACCAATGAACAGAATTGAGTGTCCTGAAATAAAACCAAACATATATATTCAACTCATCTTTGACAAAGGGTGAAAAATTTATATTGGAACAAAGATAGCCTCTTCTATAAATGATGCTGGGAAAACTGGACTAAGACATGCAAAAAATTGACCAAGACAACTCCCTCACACAATGTACAAAAATCAACTCAAAATTGATAAAAGTCTTAGGTGTCACACTGAAACCATAACATACATAGAGGAAAACTTGGGGAAAACCCTCCATGAATTACAATTCAGAAATCCCTTTCTAGACACATCTACAGATGGCAAAAAAAGGAAGGAAAACATAAATAGATGGGACTACATCAAACTAAAAAGCTTCTGTGCAGCAAAAGAGATGACAGAAAAAAATAAAAAGAAGCCCAAACGAATGGGAAAAAAATTTTGCCCTCCACAAGAATGATAAGGGTTTAATAATGAAGATACACAAGGAACTCACACAACTAAACAAAAGCAAAACAACAAGTCCAATCAAAAAATGGGGAGAAGAACTTAAAAGAAACTTCTCCAAAGAGGAAGTACAAATGGCTGACAGGCACATGAAAAATTGCTCAGTGTCACTAGCAATAAAGGAAATACAAATCAAAACCACAATGAGATACCACCTTACACCAGTAAGAATGGCCCACATCCAAAGAATGGGCAACAAGTGCTGGCAAGGATGTGAAAAGAACTCTTACACTGTTGGTGGGAATGTAAACTGGTCCAACCATATGAAAAGCTGTGTGGAGGACCCTCAAATTAATGAAAATGGAGCTACCATATTACCCAGTGATTGCACTCTTGGGAATTTACCCGAGAGACCTCAGTGTGGGTACAAAGGGATACCTGTGCTCGGATGTTTACTGCAGCACTATTTATAATTGCAAGGACATGGCAAATGCCCCAAAACAGATGACTGGATGAAAAAGATGGAATATTACTCATCAATTAAAAATTTGATGATTTTATGACAACATGGATGTATTTAGAAGAAATCATATTAGCAGAAACAAGCAAAAAGACAGAAACTAAATGGTTTCACTAATATATGGGATATATATAGGAAAAAAAACAAAAGCAATGAGGAAAAGTCAAAACAAGCTAACCACCAATCTGAAGCACATACCTTAGGGTGGTGGGGAAGAAGGGGGTGGTGGAGGGGGGGTGTGAATCCCTAGGATTACAAAGATGTGAAATTCATATATAAATAAATTTTTAAAATATATAAAAAATAAATATGTGCATACAGGTGTCCTTTTTAATTAGTGAATTTGTGTCCTTTGGGTAGATCCCCAGTAGTGGAATTGCTGAGTTGAATGGTAGTTCCACTTTCAGTTGTTTCAGAGTCCTCCATACAGCCTTTGATAGAGGCTATTTTTGAATTAATGCTCACTGTTGAAGTTCTTAGTAAATGTATCCAGCATTTATATTTGTTTCTATGGGTATTTTATATATATATATAAAAGTTTAGTTTGCATAAAGTCTCACATATAGCAGTCTCACATATTGCATAAAGTCTCACATATAGCAGATAATATAAATAATGTACTTAAAAGAATGTGTTTCTCATTTCTGCTTACTCTAATAGTCATTAAAATACATTTTAACAAATGTGTAATAGCTTTCAGTTTACATTTGCAGTTTGATAACTTTAATAAGTGTCTTGGGTCTTTCATTTTTCAAATTAGTGAATCTTATAAATCTGAGTATTCACATTGATCCTTCACTATTTAAAGCTTATAATGTCTAGGAAAATAGTATTTGGGGTAAAAATCAAGTAAATTTGTTTTGATGATCTGCAATGAGAAGGCTTACCAACATATTTAATCTTTTAGCTGACTTTAATTTTTCAGTGATTATAAATTTTTTCTTGTGATGTTCTGAAGTAATTGCTATTATGATTATCATGCTTTTCTTTCCTAGCTAACACAGTGGTCTCTGGACCCAACATACTTTTCCATCTCAAAATACAGATGATCATGAAATTTAATAAGGAAGATAAAAGCAACCTGGAAACATACTGAAATAAATCACCAGATTTCTTAGAAGAAATATAATGACTCTTTTGTGTAAAGAATATCTCTCTGAGTCCCATGAATCATCAAACTTGGCCACATCTCAATTTTTATTTCAGCAAGAATGGGGAAAAGGAAAAACTGGGATACTAGCTAAGCAAAACCTGAACTTCTCAAAGATTAGAGAGCACAGAGAATATAAGGAAAGGAAATCAACTGGAAGTTGGAGTCAAAAACCATCCTCCATTCGATCAGAAAGGTTTATGAATTTAAACTTTATGAGAAAATTAAATTACATCAGTCTTGTCATGTGTGCATGCTCCTTGATGTGTAAACACATTGTATATTTTATCTTTATTTTAAATAAGTTTGCTAAGCTGTTGGTTAAGTTTGTACAAATACTTTCCACATCTACAGTGGCAATAGGGTAAGTGAAAATATACCACCAAACAAAGCAAATTTTGAAAATATTTTCTCCTATTGATTCGTTAGCAGAGCATTTCATATATTTATTGTCTGCAATTCAGCCAATGGGCTTATTTTATTTTCTTAATTCTAAATTTAACTTCAGATTGGACAGAATGCTTCTCATATATTCAGATTCCCAGGTTGCCTCAGTGATGAGTGCACTCACAGCTTGCTCAAACTTTACGATAACTACTTGTTAAACCTAGGTGATCAGAATGCTATGCAGTATAGTATCATAACAGGGCCTCTCCATGACAATTCCCTGAAGAAAAATTAAAAAATGATTTTTTATAAATTGGAGTGTGATTAAAATTTTTAAAATGAAAAAATAGAAAATAGTGATTGTTTCACTGATCAGAAATTGAAAACTTTCCTAGATTACCACTTCCTATTTGTGTGAGCTATTATATAAATGAAAACATCTATAAACTAGAATTTTAATTAAATATAGTCTAAGTTCCACTTAATGTTAGCATATAAGAAGTTGGTCAGCTTAAACACCAAATTGTGGTAGAAAAACATATCAGCTGAGTCAAAATTGTTGCTCTAAATAGAAGTTTACTTTATACGACCAGATCAACATATTGCTTCTTAATATGATAAACAAGTCTAGGGCTGAAATTATATTTAATGATAAAAAGCTGAAAATTTTCCTCTACTGTCAGGAACAAGACAAGGACACCCACTCTGGCCACTTTTATTTCAGAGTAATGGATGTTCTGGTAAGAATAATTAACAGTGGAAAAAAAAAAGCATGGAAGAATTGGAAATTAAACTGAATATGTAGAAGATGACATGATTTTATTTATAGCAAACCCTGAAGACTGCCGATAAATTAACTTAAGAAAACACATCATTAATATAAAGATATTTAAATTGTGTCCTCATGGACTGGAAGAATTATGTTTTTGTTAAAGTACCCATACTATCTGACAATCTATAGATGGAATGCACCAATTTTTGAAATTCTGATGGCATTTTCACAGAAATATAACAGCAAAAAAAAAAAAACCTCTAAAATTTGTATGTAACTACAATATATCCCAAATAGCAAAAGTAAGCTAGATAAAAAGAAACAGATGAATTATCACAAACCTGATTTCATGCTATTCTTCAAAGCTAGATAGCAAAATAGTATGATGCTGAATCACAAACAAACTTAGATGACTGGGACAGAAAAGAGCACTAAAAAATAAACACAGGTGTATATTGTGAATTAATTTACAACCAAGGATCTGAGAAAATAACAATAAAACAAGGAAATTTTTCCACATACTGACCCTTTACACAAGCTCTCTGTGCCTTGGCTTTAACACTACAAAATATTTTGCACCTGCCCCCCATATATATATATATATATATATACATATATATACATATATATACATTTATACATGTATATACATATATATGTATACACATACATACATCTAAAAATGAATCAAAGAAAAACCCTGGAAGCTGACCATAACTATGAGGCATTTATGAGCAGGTGGGGACTGATAATAGCAAAGGGAGAGCATAAGGACATATGGTATTGAACTATGGCTTCTTTGGTGGTGGGAGAACTATAATGACCACATCTGAGGAGGAAATTGTATACTGTCCAAATAATAAATAAAAATAAATCACTTAACAATCATCTATTATTAATAATTCTTATAAAAATACTTTTAAACATTGATAGATTGTTAACATATGTTGTGTATTTGTTAATTCCTTAATACATTACTTAGTGGGGTCCTGACATTACCTGAATTGAATAGCTGTTTGAGTTTCCTTGAAGGTTAATGGAGCAGAAGTATGGAATTCAATTACATGGAGATAAATATAATGATGAAAAAGAAAGAAGATACTAGTCTTTCAGAAATATATACTGGAAAACCATCTTATAGTCTTTTACTATTTGACATATTTAATGCTTTCTAGAATTCATTAGATTATTGATCATTATATTGCTATGTAATTCTTACCACTTCTTTTCTTTCAAATAGCTTTACCTGTGAGTAAACTAAAGTCTGTTCCAGCCTACCAGAGCACACATGGGACAACTAAACAAGAAATCTAAACACAATGAGCTGCCTGCCTGCCTTTTTTTTTCCCCCTAGGCTAAGCCTCTTTAAAAGGAAAGTATCTTTTATAGTTTCTTAGTATGAATTAAAGGAATGATGAGAGAATGCTCTTCAAGATAAACATGAAGCACACTTACACATGAAACTCAAACAATTAAGAGATTATTCCAAGCTGCTTGTGCCAGCAGGAATTTTTGGAGTGTGTCTTAGGAGGTAATGTGGTTTCCATGTGTCTGGCAAGATGGTGGAGTAAGGTGAGAGAGAATGAGGTTTTTTACCAAAAGACCAGAGGATCTATTTATAGTTTTTAGAATAGGACTCCTATAGACATGTTACAGATAATATACCATGAAGGAGTTAAATTATAGACTCCTCCCTTAAATTAATACTTTTCTCAGAACAGTGTAGTGCAATTAAAAGCAAAATAAGGAATATAGGAACCCTTTAATTATAAACCAAAAATGTAAACAGAAACTGGGAATTTCTTTGAAATTGTGCTCACACTACCCAGTAACTGACCATCCCAGAGAAGGTCAATTGGAACACTAAAACTTAGAATTAAGTCATGAAGAAGAGCTGGTTGTTGCGAAGAGCTGGTTGTTGCGATCTGTAGACATGCTTGTCCTGAGCATACTGAAGCATCCTCAGACAAAAAGTAGATGTTGATACCAAAATCACCATGAAAATGGTGCTTTCATGTTTCTGATCATGAAACATTGATTGACTGTAACCTTCACAAAGATTCATATCAATATCCTATCTTTATTTGGTGGTATTCTTATAAAATATTTGCACACCTTCAATCAGTTGTTTCTGTTTTTAGCATAAAAGCTTGACATCTCCAATGGAAAGATGCAGGTGACTTTAGGCAAGTCATCTCTTTTGGTGGTAATTTTCCTTCCTTAATTGCTAAAATTAAGAATTTCTTAAGAAATTAAGAATTGCTAAAATATATCATACTCTTAAAATATGAACAGTTTTATAAATTACTGGCTTCAGTTTGATTTTTTTAATGTAGTGTATTTCGAAGAGTTTTATGAATTACTGGCTTCAGTTGATTTTTTTAATGTAGTGTATTTCAAAGGTTTGGAATGTGAAGTGTTGGAAGTTTTAAAAAGTTACGATAAAGAAATTTTATACTAACTGCAACAATATTTCTTTCAAAGATACATAATAGTATTTTCTTCACTTATCTCACTCTACCCATTTGAGAATACTTAAATCTATCTTTTTAATGTTAAAAGCCTGAACAATAAATTGAGCAAATTTGGTGTAGCACCCCTGGATTTAAGAGACAAGCAGTTCCCTCCCTAAGGGACACCTCCCTCCCTCTGAAAAAGAAAACAAATTGATAACCCCTCAAATGGCCTTAGGTCATTATAGGTAACTTTATGGTTAGCCTAGTCATAAACTTAAAGTGTGTCTCTAACAGGCGCCCCATATTTTACATTTGTTTTACTTAGAATAGGAATGCAGATGTATAGCTTAGGTTGTAAGACAATATAAAAGGACTTACTGGTGAATAAGCCCAGACTACTGAGTCTCCCTTGACTCAGTAGCCCTCAGCTGAGCTTTCCTAATAAACTATTTCTTTTGTCTTTATCTTCATGTGTCTGGGGTGTTTGTGCCAGCCATATTTGATTCAGGGCCTAACATTACAGTCTACTGCCCAGCCCTTTCACAGTAGTTTACTAAGTCATCAGAATTTTATCCTCATTTCCATTACAAAATGTGTAAGGCATTATGTGATAATTTGGAAAAGAATTGTCTATCATTACTGTATATTTTTAATCAAAAAACTATTTTCTTATAAGGTATTTAAGATATAAGTTAGAATCCATTGAAAGATCCACTGCCGAAATAAAATTGCACCTTGACATTAATGATAGTCCTTTATGAATTCCTTTATAAAAACCAGGGGATACTTTACTTTTTTGATACATTAAATTCAGAAGACCCTCAGAATTTGAGTTCTGGCTTTACTTTTTGCTACCTCTAAGAAGTAAGCCTAGCCATTTCCCTATTTCATTTTAACATGTATCAATAATAAATGTTATCTGCCCTGTTTTACCCAGTCTGTGTTGTAAAGATTAAATAAGTTTATCATTATGAAAAATAGCTTAATAATTCTAAAGATGTACAGAAGTTTCAACTATTAATATGTTTAGTTATAATTTGACCCCCAACCCTTGGAGTAAAGAATTTGCTTTAATTATAATAAATATATCACCAAAAGTTTAATCTACTTTTGTAGCAGTTGAAAAATCTTGATTACAAGTGTCTGTATTCTCTGTAGATTGTTATTGTGTTTCTAGTCCGTGATCTCCCTGTGTTTATGAGACATGGTAACTGTGTTATGGGGAAACAAAATCAAATTTCTTATTTCCTATGCAATTTAGGACCTAAAAATATGCACACTTCAGGAACAATCTCTTCCCGTTCTCAAGTAAAATTTATTTCTTCATGTGGAGCTAAAAAAAAGTAACAAAAATAGCAAGACAAGGTGACAAGGGAGATACACTATAGATGTGCTTAAATTAAAATGAGGAAGACTAGGTGACTGATAGGACAGGATGGATTTATCTCATGCTTCAGCAGAATATCCAGGTGTGATTGGTTCGAGTACAAAACTTCATATTGAAAAGAACCAAATCCTGTAACAAATGTCCCTGAATACTAATAGTCAATCTATTTTTTTTTCTTTAGAAAAAAATTTCTCAGGTCTTGATAAAGGAAGTCAAATAAAAAGAGAGAGTCTGGAGAAAGATTTTTAAAAACCTAACCTCAAAAACATCTGAAATGCTAAATGAAATGACAGGAAGAAGGATATTTTCTTCCTAAATCTTGTTATTAGATTAACAGATTTTATCACTTACCACTAAATGTTTCCAGGGTAGGAATGATTCCTTCTAAAGTGGTTTGCCTTGTTTTTTTTTCTCCTTAAGTTTCTTGCCTGCCGCTAATGCTTCCTTCTTCACTAATTCACAAAACAATCAGGTCTTTCCTTATCTGTAGTGGAAAGAAATCAAAGGAAGGACCTTTGGTTTCTAGCATGGAGAATGTCATGCTTTGCATTTCAAAGGAAAAACAGAGTTCCCGATTTCCTGAAAATATCACTTAAACAATTTTAGTAGTAAGACAGTCACCATGTTGAAACTTGCAGCAAATAACTAAAGGATGATAAACAGGAGCTTCATTTTTAGCAATGCACAAGAGTTAGATGAATCAGAAGACAGCCAAATTCTACATGGGCAGGGATTTCAGAGCAAACTGTTTTAATACTTAAAGATAAGATTCAATATCACACTTAAATTACAAATATATTTAGTATCAACTGAACTCAAAAGAAATCTCCCTTCCCACATACTCATATACAATTAAAGTCAGTTTCCTTTAGGTTTTTCTTCAGATGCTTCCAGCATCAATTTCTCATTTCCTTCTATCTTCAGTTTAGACGTAAATGTCCAAGTTCAGACCCTTCCTACTTCTGCCTTTGCTCATGCTAATCCCATGTTCTAAAATCCCTCTAACCATATATATTACAATCTTACCTTAGTTCCTTTGAGATATACTTAAAAAGATTATTGCGACTTGCTGTATTACTGAAAAATATACAGTGTACTATTTCTCTTCCTGTTTTACTTTGCTCCTGAATATTTTGGAGTTTTCAGTACAGTACAGTACAGTGCATTCTGACTTCACATCTTTCAAAATGCTTTTCTACTACTGATAATCTTTATCACTCCTCATTTCCCTCATTGACTTCCATCATATTATCATTCCCTGCAACCTGGATTGAAATATCGACCATTCTTTTCTGCAAGTTTTTAAAATTTTTATTTTTTGCATATCTCTCCATTTATTTAGTTTCTTTAAATACAATCTAAAATTTTACAATATTATTTTGTCTATAAAGGTTATCACATCATTTATTAGATTTTGTTGCTATTGTTATGTGCCTCTTTTTCATTTAAAAATTACTATATTTTTTAGACCTGGTAGGTCTGTGTATTTTAAATTTTTATTTTATTATTGAATTTAAGTTTTTTCTTGATTTTACACATATATATATACACATACATACATGTATATATATCACATCACTGTCTACCCCAAGGGTCTCCCAACACCCCATAACCCACAAACCATCTTTACCTCATGTGCCCTCCTGCTCTATGCCTCAATTTTTAAATTTTCTATCTGCAAAATTTTTAACAACTTCCTTGGACAGAACAAGTGCTTTGCACAGGAGAGATTCTGCTAAATGCTTTGTATCACTCAAAACATGTTGGGAATTTTCTCTAGCCCTCTCATATTGGTGATAAAGTAGCTTCTTAATTGTTCCTTATTGCTTTGGATGATGTAGCTATGGGGATAAGGCCAGGATAGTCAATTTAATGGCAAGATAAAGTTTGAGGAATGTAATGGCCAAATTATGAGTATCTGGGAGAGGTGAAAGCATTAGGAGTTATCAGTGAGACAGGAAGATAGACAATGAATTGTGTATAAAAGGTAAGGAAACAGCTACTAAGTGAACTGTAAAAGGAAGAATGTGGGGAGAGGGTCAGGGGAGAGAAGATTCTACATATAAATCTGTACTTCTTTTAAGGAGAAATGTCAGTGGTTGAGCACTCAAGAAGCCTCATAGAAATATGGACAGACTCTACCTATAGAGATTCTGATTCAAGCCTGTAAGATAGAACTAGGGCAGGTAGTAAGCATTCTAGGTGACTCACACATCTGGTCTAAAGGCTATCCTTTGGGGAATACTAGTAGAGACTGTAAGGTTTCACTTTGAAAAATATGGCTCAGCAGCCAGCACCTCCTAGTTAATTTACAGCCTGGCCTGTCCATGAATCTGATATCTGTGTAGGAGGAAAATCTGGATACTTCATGCACATATGCTCACCGTTTTTGTTGCTACCAAAGGTCCAATTAAGATAGAAGGGAGAATCAATAGTTTTGACGTATTCAAATCTTGAGGCCCCACATCTGTTCCATTTAGTACTACATGTTTACAAATGAATAGGATATCGTTTTTCTTTCAAATATCTTAAGTTGTTTAAAATCCAGCAGCATGCAGTTTTCAGTAGTAAAATCTCTATAGATATCTTCATAACATCCATAAACTTCTTACAGAAGCCACAATTATTTAGCTTTTCAACTTTCAAACTATATCCAAAGAACACAATTCTCTATACAGTAATTTTCTCATAAAAACTAGTCAGTAAATGCTTCCCATAGATAATTAATTTTGGTGTTACTGATTTTTTTCTCCTAAAAAAAACTATATTGAAACAATACTCATTAAGACTTATAAAGCTTTACAACATCTGGTTATGATTGCAGACAGTTGCTCATTCCTTTTCCTCAAGATTACATATAATACTATTGAGAACATCTTCATTAACTATCTACTAATCCCCTTTCAGATAGCACCTGGGAAAGGCATGCAAAAGAGAGAAATATCTGAAGGCAAAGCAGTGGTTATTGTCCATAAATTGCATATGCTGTTTACCCATTGAGACTGTTTCCTGATATTGTTAGAAGTACATTTTGCTTCTCTGTGAATTACTTGGGATAGTGGGAACCAATGTGTTTAATGAATTAAACACATTTTTTTTAAGTAAAAAGCATGCTAACACACAGCCTTCACTTAAAACAGTTTTCTATGTGTAAAATTAATCAACAATTAGTTAGTGGAAGGAAATAGAAGCTGACTCCGATCCAATGAAAACTGGAAGATTTTTACCAAAAGGATTGGAGAAATTTAGACACTACTCAGAAGGCTTAGGGCATGAGGTTTGGTAAATGAGCTGGAACCAGAAAATATCAGGTAGGTGTCAGACCACAGGAACTGTTCTGTGAATATAGTACCTCCTCTGCCACTGGGGGAGGAGACAGACATAACTGCCACTATACCCACCCTGAGAAACTGGGATGGTTGCTGAAAAATGAATGCAATTCAATGTCCCTGATGTTTGTGTCACTCCTTCAAATTTAAATCTCAAGAGGATTTTAGTGTTTTTGGTCAAGCCTAGATATCATGAGGTCAGCCTTAATCTGAATTAACTGTACTTTCTAGACCTTTAATGGGGTTCAGAGGATAACTCCCACCAGGACACAGGCATCAGATTCTGGGCGGTCAAAAGACCTTTTAAACACAGCATACAGTTGAATTATGTTTTTCTTCAGAATCTTTTGAGTGACTCAACAAATGGCTAATTTTTAACATAAACTCTACCAGAACAACAACAACAAAAACCTGTAGAATATATTACTAAATTCATATCATGAGTAGCCTAAGAGAAAAAAACTGGTATTTTCTAGACTCTGGGTAAACAGATATGTTACCTAAAAAGATAAAAGTTTGTAAACATAACAGATATGTTTAAAACACAGTATAAAATATTTGCAAACATGAGTGTATCTAAAACATGCAAATACTATAAATTTATGAGCAATTTTCCTTGAGTAAGTGTGAAGTCATCTATCATTCCTCCATCTGGTCTGTCAATAAACATTTATAGGATGTTTTCTATAGACTAGCCACTTTTGATAGGTAATGGGTATTCAGAGGTGCATTTAACTCTGCTCTTGCCCTCAGTAGACATGCAAACGTCAATGCACTAGAGTAGACTAGGTGCCTTGTACAATTATGTCTGTAGCATAGCGGAAATAATGATCTAAGTGAAAAGAAAGACTTCAAGTTAAAAAGAAGAATTACTATTAGAGAATGAAGATACATTCTCTTGGGAAAGCAGGAGAATGCATTTCCAGGCATGAGTAAAGACAAGTATTCACATGTGATTTGTTTTTTGTTTGTTTATTATTTTTTTTTATGGGAAGAAAGCAAGTTACAGATAGGTATACATATTACAATACCACATTTACAAAATTATAATCCATGCAAAATAATATATTATTTACTCATATGTGTGATTTAAAAGTTTCAAATACCACAGGAATGATAAACATCAAATCCAACATACTGACTATTATTTCTGGGAATGTATAACAGCGAATAGGATAGAAGAGATGTCTACAGAGAATGTCAATTATCTCTGTAAAAACTGATTTTTTTAGTTTAATTTTTTTTATTTTGTGTGTGTGTATATTATTGTGTACCAGGGGGATTTTCATATCCTAACCTGTTAATCATCCTACCCTTTTGTGCCCTCTGCCTTCCTCACCTTCCCCCCCTCCTCCTCTCTTGCTCCATCTTTCAGCCCTGTTGGTTGTTTTTAATTTTTCTTATTTGTTTGTTTGTTTTGCCTTATATCCATCATATAAGTGAAACCATCCTGTATTTCTCTTTTTCTTTTGGCTTATTTCTGCTAATATGAGTGCTAGTTCCATCCATGTTGCTGCAAATGACATATGCTTGTCCTCCTTGACTGATGCATAGTATTCTATCATGTACATGTACCATTTTTTTCAGTCATTCATTGGTTTGGAGGCATTTAGGTTGTTTCCATATCTTGGCAATCATAAACAGAGCTGCAATAAACATATGCATATAGGTGTCCTTTTGAATTAGTGTTTTCATGTCCTCTGGGTAGATTCCTAGTAGTGGGATTGCTGGGTCAAATGGTAATTCCACATTCAATTGTTTGAGGGTCCTCCATACAGTCTTCCATAGTGGGTGGACCAGTTTGCAGTCCCACTAGCAGTGTAAGAGGGTTCCTTTTTCTCCACAGTCACATTTTTTTAATGCCAACATTTGTTGTTGTCCGTTTGTTTGTTTTTTTAATATGGGCCATTTGTACCGGTATAAGATGGTATCTCAGTGTGGCTTCAGTTTGCATTTCCCTTATTACTAATGATATAGAGCATTCTTTCATATGCCTATTGGCCAACTGTATTTCCTCTTTGGTGAAGTGTCCTTTTTAGTTCTTCTCCCCACACAGATGCAAATATTCTAAACAAAATCCTGGCAAATTGAATCCAACAGTGCATAAAAATCCCCACATGACCAAGTGGGATTCATCCCAGGGGCACAGGGATGGTTCAACATCTGAAAGTCAATCAACATAATCCATCACATCAACAAAGAAAAAAGCAAAACCATACAATTATATCAATATATACAGAAAAAGCATTTGATAAAGTTCAACTCCCTTACATGCTGAAAACCCTAGAAAAAAATTGGTACAAAAGGAACATATCTCAACATAATAAAAGCTATATCTGACAAACCCACAGCAAATATCATCCTCAATGGGGAAAAACTGAAATTATTTCAATTAAGATCTGGAACCAGGTAAGGATGCCCACTGTCACCACTTCTTTTCAACATACTTCTGGAAGCCCTAGATAGGACAATAAGACAAGAGAAAGACATAAAAGGAATTCAAATAGGGGAGAAGAAATAAAACTATCGTTACATGTAGATGATATGCTACTCTATGGAGAGAACCCCAAAAAATTGACAGAAAAGCTAAATGAAATAATAAATCAATTCAGTAAGGTAGCCAGATATAAAGTCAACACACAAAAATCAATAGCATTCATCTATGCAAAGAATCAATCAGAAGAAGAAATTTAAAAAGCCACGTCATTTACCATCATACCAAAGAAAATTAAATACTTTGGAATAAACCTAACAAAAGAAGTAAAAGACCTATACAAAGAAAACTATAAAACATTCTTAAAAGAAATAGAAGATGTTTGAAAATGGAAAGATATTCCCTCTTCATGGATTGGAAGAAGCAACATTATCAAAATGGCCATACTACCAAAGGTAATCTATAGATTCACATGTGATTTGGAAGCGGGGAAAGGTGCACATGTTGGCAGAGGATGGAGGTGAGAGTAGAGGAAGGTGGAATCATGATATAAAGCTAGAGCAGTTGTCAAAATTTAGAAACCCATCCCAAATAGGGAATTTGAATACATCATATGGGTCACAGAAAATCATTAAAGGCTTTAATCAAATCAGAGAAAGTTATATTTTAGTTCTGTGCCATGTTTTATGGTTTATGTTTATAAAAGTTTGCTCTGGTGTTGAGTGAATTGGAGAAATCAAAAGATTTCACTAATTTCCCAGGAGAGAGGAGGAAGTTGGAGAAATTGAAGTTTTAGTGGTAAAGTGGGAGGAATTAAAAAAATAAAGACAATAAGAATTGACAGGATTTAATCATTAGCTGTATGTATAGAGTCAGTAGAAATAGAGGAAGTTACTAGGCTAACAGCCACACTGTAGTGGAGATACTGAAGTGTCAATGGCAGAGGAGTAAGATGTTTGGTGGAAAAAGGAAGGTTGTCCAGTAAGTTGGATATATACTAATTTGGAATCCAAGAGAGACATTTTAGTTAAAAGTATCATTTTCAATCAGCATGATAGGTCAGATGAGATCATTGGTGGGGAATGTGTACAACTGAAACATGCAGCGCACTAACACATGAAACTAACAGAAAGAGGAATAACCAAAGAGGTTAGAAGAAGCTGATGCAGCGGTCACAAAGATTTATTAGGATGGAGAGAAATGGAAAAAGAAATGATGCGAGCAATATGATGTTAAACTGAAATTCTTTTCATTATCTATAAAACAATGAAATAAACTACTTTGTTGGTAATTTAAAACTCAAACTATCTAGCATCTAATAGCAGACACATAGAAAGTACTCAGAAATGTCCTTTAGATTGAAAATGAAAACAATAGCTTCCAGAAAAGGAATTGGAGGTTCAATACTATTATTAAAGTGTTTCCCTAAAGAAAATTAAGAAAATTTAAATACCCCTGAGTTGACAGGAGTCCCCTACGTGAAGACTCATGAGGAGGTCACAACTCCCTTATTTCTATCTTTCAACAAATGGGAGCACTATTGTTCCCTGAATGTGTGCTCAGAAGTTGTTCACATGACCTAATGGCTGCCAACTAAAATAGATATAGTTACAAAAAAAAAAGGAACAAAGAAGCAACTAGACAAAGATTTCATACATAGATTTCAGGTCAACCTTCATTCCTGTGAGACATGCCCACACACAGAGCAGTCATTTCCTGCGTAACAACATATGGGTGGAAAACAAGGCCTAGCACCTCATCCAGACCTGACCTCTTTAAATGGTAATGATAATGATTAACTCTGTAAAAGTGAACTTAATTAACTTGCTTCCTTAAAAAGAAAAAAAAAAAACAATCTGTGAAACCTATTGCGGCACAGATGTCATTTATAATATCTAATTATTCTGAGATAAATGAAGAGGAGAATGTGAAGTCTTCTCAATCTGTAATACAGGGTCAGTTTGTGAAAACTTTGGTTATATAGCCCTTTCAGTAAATACACAAACAGATATAGTCATATATGTCTATTTATACTGGTGGAAAGATATGAGATGTGGGTGTGAATGTGTGTGAATATAGATACAGATAAGACCATAGACATGGTTATGAACACAAAGGTAGATGTTTGGACTTTGTAGGTGCCACATGTCGATTGCAGGGTGGATTCAGGTACCCCAGGCAATTAAAAACAGGCAAGTGGTGATGTCTAAAAGCTTATTTCACATTATGAATATTTATAAATAAAATGACATTAAGTTCTAAGGTTTACTCTGAAATATTATGGGAGAAAAACAGGTAGAGGGTCAGAGGCAATGTTGTCTAACTTGATCATTGTTTAAACCAGGCAGTAGATACACAGATGTTAGTTTTACTAATTTGTGTACTTTCCCATTTGCTGAAATGTTTTTCCGCAATTAAAAAGTTTTTTAAAACTGAAAGTTTATTTTTGCCTTAAAGTGTTAGGTGTTAAAATAGCATTTAATTAGGTACTAAACTGCAAGGTAGAGATTATTAAGTCAGAGAACATTCAAGGGGAGTGTCAAAAAGGGTATGAGATTGGAAGTGGAAAGTGAAGTACAATTTGATAAGCAGAGAAGCTGGGAGGGCATTTTAGGCAAGGAAAAGTGGCGGGGAAAGGAAAAGATGAAATATGTCAATGAATAGTTACAATATGAGTTTATAAGGAGTTATACAAATATTGAATTAGGCAGATAACTCTGAACTGTGAAAATCCTTAAGTGCTAAAGGGTTCAATTTCATACCTGTGTAGTAAGAAATAAAACCCCACTGATGATTTTTGAAAAAAAAAATAGTTTAGGATCTTGATTTTAAAGACTAATTTTGTGTAAGAAAGAACAGATAGAAAAAGAGCAGGAATTTCTGCTAATAAGCCTTTCAATACCCCAGAGATGATGTGACACCAACATAATAGTGCAGTAATTAGAAAAAGAATGGATGAATGAGAAAGGACACTTGAAGTAGGAATTAAATATACAGTGACTGTCCAGGGGTGAAGCAAAGGGATGCTCATGGCATCAGAGAGAATGTTAAAGACAAGTCAAATTTTGTATTTATTATAAGATAATTTTGGCAAGAACAGGGAAGCTGATTAAAGGTTTTGAAAGATGACATGTTCAGATATTTTTAAAGATGTGATTTCACTTAATTTTTCCAAATTGATGTTTTAGAACCCTGATTTTCTCTCTCAATCCAATTTCTTCAAATAGAAATATAACTGATATTCTAAATGCATACTAAATATAGGTAGGAATTCTGAACATACAAAGTATGTAAAGACAGGGTCACTCTTGTTGAAAAGGTATACTTTTCCTGTGTAGGCAGAACAAAAATTACATGTCCATTAGAACATATCCACACAATAAGTCCATGTTCATGATTCCCAACTTCTCCACTCATCACATAAAAACAGAAAGAACATCTCAAACGTCATTTACTGTATCTATGTTTCTGAGTTTAAGATTGTGCATAAAAAGTTAGCGGCTGGTCTAAAAACAGCTTTAAAAAACCCAAGTGAATTTAGTTCGGTATTTATGGAATTGAGTATATTTTATTCTAATACAGAGCAGCTTAATGCAATTCAGAGTCTGAACAAACACAGTCCTACGCGGAGGATAAAAGTCGAAGAGTGACAAGATGCCAACACATTATGACAGCTACTGTGCCACCTGACCTGGAACATTTATGCATTTCTAAAAGTGCATAAAAAGCAAATTTTATCATTGCTTTCAGCACATCAACCTTACATTTTTAGTTTTTATTACCCATAATCCCATGGGCTCTGGTTAATACATCAAACTGAGTTCATTAGTTAACATTTTTAAAGGACACAATTTTAAGATGCTCCCCTAGGTGCCCTGATTTCAGCAGTTTTGCCTCATATGCCAAAGAGCGGACAAATCACTAGCCCTGAAAAGAGCTAGCACAGCTATTATCATCAACAATGAAATCCACCCACAAACTGAACGAAGTGCCAGCCAACCACTATGAGCGCTGACAGCATCATGGGGCTTTCTGATCATGGGGACAGGGAAAGCAGCTGCGGTTCCCCATGTTCAAAGCAGATGGTGAAAAGTTCGTGTGTTTGTTGGTCCTCAGAAGGACAGCTACTAATGGCAGTGCCACTAAGAACTTCCACAGATGTACAGAAGGATGCAACAGTTAGTTCCAGCAATTAGTTCCAAATTGATCTTTTCACCTTCCATCTGCTTATTTTCCTGCATTTTCTTTCTCAGATCATTTCATTACATCTACCAATGGTCTGAGCTAGACACCTTCAAATTGGTTTTTTCTGTGTTGGCAACCACCAGAGAGAGGAAATTGCAGTTACAGTTCCTCCCCTCTGTCCCTCAACCACACCTCATATTTCCCTGAATTGGGCTTGTATGTGGCCATACAATACATAATTGACAGTATATTACTGTGTTTGTAATAATTATTAGATGACATATCATATAGACTGTTGCTGAAAGATTTAGAAACGATTCATTTAGAAACCAGAAATAAAATTAGCACTTGAATTTGTTTCCATGTGGTGCTTAAACTCATAATCAATATTCATAAGGCTGACAGATAAATTCTTTTATTAGAAATTCCAAATATTCCCAGTAAATTCTTTTCTTTTTTCCCTCCAGGGAATGGGATACTGAGATATTTAAGTGACTGAAATAGGACTTAAATCGATATTTAAGTGACTGTTGTTTAAAAGTTGGTTAAGGATGTGTTTTCTCACATTTTTCTCCTTGTATGCACTCATAAATGTTGCAAGTCTGAGTTCTTAAGAGACTTCTTTGCAGAAAATTAGTATACTATCTGATTTTAAATGTGGAGGTTGATAGGTACAAAGGTCTATTTCCTATTCTACCATAGAAACATTATTTCTCTCCAAATGTAAACCCAATGTTTTGAGGAATTCACTAATATCTAGCCTGTGGACAGCAGTTTGAAGGGGGCTCTGTTGATGGCATCAGCCCTCTTCACCAAGACCACTGTTACCAGCCTAGTAAGGGAGCAAACCTATTGCTACATGACAAACAGTCACCTTGGAGACACAGCAAGAGTGGCTTCATTCAGTGCCCTTTTCTTTAGTTCCTTACTTTGAAAGCCACTTACACTTGAATGTATTATTTAACATGGTGAAAAATGCATTGCTCGTCGAGACCTTCAGAGCTCAAACAGGTTTAAAAAGCTTTGGAAAACCTTTCTAAGACTAAAATAACTCTTCCCTGGGAAGAACGATGCATGGTGTTCATGCCAGGATTACCAGCGGTGGGTCAGGATGAATGAAACAATTAAACAAGCTGTTTTATGAAGTTTGGTGGCATGGTGTCTACTCCCCCCATCCAGGAAGCTTAAAAGGGCCTCATATGTCATAAACCAATTATCCACCCATCATGCTTGAGAGAAGTACAAAATTGCTGCAGCTGTACCCATGAAGGTAAGTGTCAAATCGTAGACCTAGGGACATAAATGTGGCCAACAGACGTGAAATGATTTGATCCAACTTAAAGAACAAAAACTAAAACAGAGTTAAGTAGATGTCCACCTTCCCTGAAAAATGGGATAAACCAACCCTACTTACTGAATCAGAAATAACCCATTCAACTAGATCATTTAAATATTTTCTGAGACCTGCACGCCTATATTTATAGCAGCACCATTTACAGTTGCCAAAATATGGAAGCAGCCTAAATGCCCCAGACCAGATGAGTAGATCAAGATGTGGTGTATCTCAACAATCAGAAAAAATAAACTGGTGCATTTGCAGCAGCCTAGGTGGAGTTGGATAGGATTCTGCTAATTAAAATAAGTCTGAAAAAGATAAATACCAGATGGTGTCACTTATAGGTAGACTATAGAAAAGCAAAGGAAGGGTGAGACAAAAAGTAACTTTAAAACCAATCCTTGAAAGCTGATCATAGAGCTATGGGATCTACAGTTTTCAGAGGGAGAAGATAAAAGGAAGAAAAGACCACAATGGACTGTGGTAAAGAAGTGTGGGTACTTCAGTAGGGGGAATGATACAGTGATCACATGTAAGGGGGGTAGATTTTGAATTGTCAAATCACTGACAAGGATGTGGAACAATAGTACTTCGATAATTATATATATTTAATTTAATTTAATTTAATTTATATATATTATATATAAAATATATATAATAATTATATATATTTATATTTATATAATTATATATATTTAAAATATCAAATATTAACATATTTACTTGGGAGAGTTTGTAGTTTTTTAGTTCATTTTAATTTTCAAAAAAAACAAAGAGTAAATTATCTATAGAATTTCTATATAACTTTTCAAAATAGTTTTTAAACCTACAGATTTTAAGTACAGGTGGAAGAAAGAGATTTAGTCTCTCTGTACTATGCCACTTAATTAAACTTGAAATATGTTTCCCAGAATTCTCTTCCTGGAATGACTCTTGGTGAAGGCTGACTACAGAAATATTTATGAGAGAAATGAACTCCAGATCTGAATCAAGGGTCTTATTTCACATGTAGCATCAGACACAGTGCAGCTCACATATGCTTTGGTTACATTGGTGTCTTATGTTTCCTCCCTGGGTTTTGCCAACTCCTGGCCCAAGTACACTTTCAGGATTCTGGAAAAAGTGTAAGTTTCTCCTGCAGGTCACCTGTTTTATCAAAATTACAAAATGGGAGTTGGTGGCAGATCAACTCAGTTTCCAGCTCAACCTTGTTGGTTATAGTATATCTTGCATTCCAGTTTATCCTGTTCTCCCCCATTTTACACCTATCTCTTTTTTTCAACTCCCTGTTCACTTCAGGCCCAGCACACAATGATAAAAAAACATCTGACACACTTAAGCTGACACTTGCACAGTGTCGAGTCCCTCTGATAAATCTCCTTTTCTCTCCCTCTCTGGTTTTGTTGCACAGATCAAATCCTGACTGGCACAGCAGGCATGCTAGGTCCTGTGAGAGGTGCATTGCTATAGACTGTGCAATTAAACTCTCACACAAAGCTCCATTTTAGAGTGAATTGAAAGAAAAATATTCTTGAAATGCTTAAAGCCATACAAGTTTCCATGGCACCAAAGTCAAGCTTTATGTATTTTCTTGTGTCACATAAGCTTGATGAAGTCAATTGCTATACAGTCAAAGCACATTAAACCTAAATTTTAGAATGTCTATGATAAAGAATTCAAAGCAAAGAACAAGGCTAGAATGATGGATTCAGAACAGAATTAATGGATTACAAGAGGGCAGAGTAAGAGCAGTGTCAACAGGTTAGCCACTTAGTAGCTTTTCTTTTCTTGTGAGAAGCAATGAAATCAGAAACAACCTTACAGCTATCCATGAACACAACTCAGAGAATTCTAGAACAGGGGATGGAGGCTGAAGGAGCCCCTGCATGTCAGAGACTACAGCTGTCTGTGTTAGAAAGATAAGAGAAACAGCTATGTATTAACCACTGTCCTCCCTCAAGCCAGGACAGCACCACATAGAAAGGTTGCCCCTCAGCTTCCAATTCCTCCAGTAAGGGAACTGAAGCTGGGACCCCAATATGGGCAGTATTAAAGTTTAGGTACTGACATCATTAGCTGTGTCTGAAAAATACAGAGGTAAAAGATGGCCTAAACAGGAAAAGGGTATTGGTGAAAATAGGGTAAGGGTACTTTTACTTTGTTGCAAATCCCAGGAGGGAAAGATGAACTATACCACCTAGAGGGTGTGTAGAGGAAAATTGGAGCCTTTGGTTTTTAGAGAGAAAAGAAAGGGATAAAAAGGAAAGGAGCAGAGACTAGAGGAGGTGAGCGACAAGAATGGCAGATGGGTAAAGAATAGCCTGAATGACCAGGCTGGGCAGAAGTCCCCTGGAAGAGTGAGCTGGTGGTGGCAAGGAGCCATGGTGACTGGTAGAAGAGTGGCCAGTGTGGAGAGTGTGGCACACAGCAAGGTGGCATAGTGAGCTGGTACCTGAGATGGCCAGGGATTTGGAAAGCTGATTTGTGCATCAGCAATTGTGGATAAAGCACCTTGGAGAAACAGAGCAGCTTGGAACACTGTAGAGAGAAGGAAAAAAGAAAAGACACCAGAGAAAGACTGGAATTTGCAGAGTGCCTGCCTCAGGTTTGGAGGGGTAAAGGGCACCATCATGGACATGTGTCTTTGGAATCTCTAGGACTGAAATGGTGACTGGGGTAAGATAAGTGGCCACTTGTGACTATAAGGACTTTTTGTTTTCCCTGTTAATATTCTCCTGTAAATAAATCCTGTTGTTAAACTGCATTTTGAGTGGCAACTGCTACGTGTGGGTGGTACTAACTAGAGGGAACCTGGATGGCTGAAGCCATATTTTGAATGTGGCCATTTTGATCCGATTTCAGAACCAGAAAAGAAATCTGCCCCAGCCCCAGAAGTATGGGCCACACTGTGGGATCTTGCGCTATGGGGATCATAAGGGCATCTGTAGGGCTTAGTCGCTGGGAAAAAAATTGAGAAAGTAGAAGGGCCTTGTAACATGTGGGCATGGGACCTTGGCAGAAGGAGTACATATCTGCAGTTCCCAACTAGTAGCTTTGTTCATCTGCAGAACCAGGTCAAGGGTCACTCTAATTAGGGAACTCAGATTCATGCCCAAAGTGATCTATACAAGTTCTGCTAGAACAGAGAATCTAATTCACAGCCCTACCTACTACTAATATAGGGCCTAGTCCCAAGCTCCTAGTAAAACTTATCAGAGAATTCAGGCAACTGCAGGGTTCATCCTATATCTTCACTTGGCAGGGAACCAATATAGTATATTTTATATAGAGAGAGAACCCAATTCAAGAGCAAAATAAATATCCCAATTAAAAACAAATCAGTAAAAGTCAGAATGGACAGTTTTCTAAAGAAGATATGACAAAAAATCAACAGGTACATGAGAAATACTCAACATCACTAGACATTAGGAAGATGCAAATGAAAACCATGACGGGAGACCACTTCATACCTGCTAGAATGGCCATTGTCAAAAAGACAAGATGTGACAAACGTTGGCGGGAACTAGTATACAGTGGAATCTAAATCTCCACTATGAAAAAATCTTCAAAAAACTATGGAAGATCTCCAGAATATAGCTATCTAAATATAATTATCATATGATTCAGAAATTCCACTTCAGGGTATTTAATTGAAAACACTAATTTTTAAAAATATCTGCACCCCCACATTCACAGCAGCATTATTAACAATATCCAAATCATTGAAATGACCCAAGCATCACTGATGAATGGAAAAAGTTGTGATATATATTTATGTATAAAAATATGTATATATCTATCATATAGAATATTATTCAGATCAGTAATATAAGGAAATTGTGTTTGTGACAAAATAGACTAGGAAAGCATTATGCCAAGAAAAATAAATCAAACTGAGAAGATAAGTACTACATAATCTCACTTGAATTTGGAATCTAAAAATAAAACAAGAAACAAATTCATAGAAAGAGTTCCGATGGGTTCACAGAGGCAGAGCATGTAGGAGGGGGAATTGAAAAACAACAGTTAAAAATGTCCAGTTTTAGGGTGAACAAGTACTAGGGCTACAATGTTGGTGATGCAAATTAACATGTTTGTATAATACATAGAAAAGTTGATGAGACAAATCCTAAAGTTTCTCAAGAAGAACATTTTCCCCCTGCATGTTTTTCTTTTCTCTTAATTGTATTTTTATGAGAAGAAAGACATTAGCTAAAACTAATCATACCACAATATCCAAATCAAACCATCCTGCTATTTGCATTACATGTGTACAATGTATATCAACTATTTCTCAATAAAGCTGAGGTAAAAATGAGGTTTCCCTTGCTATTCGGAAATAGATCATTCCTATTTTGCATGATTTGGTCTGTTATTTTTGGAGTAAGAAAATAAAATGCATTCTTTATAAGTTATCAGTAATAACATTCCCACACCCAAAAATAACCTATCAAACAACACCAATAGGAACGTTCTACTTTTGGAAAGCAGGGGAAACCTGAAACAGAGTTTTTTTTTTTTTTTTTCACCAAAGCAAGAGTAAGTTGAGAAAGAGGCAGTGAGGGAAAATAAAAAACAAATGACCTCACATCATGGTGAGAAAGATGTGGCCACTCCAGGATCACAGTGCTGAGACATTCCCAGAGCCAGCAGGAACCACCAACATGGCATACTGCTGCTGAAGGCATGGGACAGCTTAGAAGCTTCATGAGAGTCATGTTTAGTAAAGTGGAATGTTAGTATACCTGCAGCCTCTAATGTCTTATCAGGAGATTTAGATGAAAGCATGAGAACTCTATTAGTGACAGGTGCATAGAAAACCAAGCAAACAAAATATCAAGATTTGCTTAAATTAGAGAGAACAAAAATTTGTCAAAAACAAGAAACATTAGGTTTAATATTAGGGATAGCACGGGTATGTGCAGACTCTTTTATGACTTTGCAGCTATTCTGTGTATCTAAAATCATTTTAAAAGAAATAATCAATGCTGACCTAGCCCCTGTTTAGTCAGCTCAGGCTACCAGAATAAGGCACCACGGGTGGGAAACTCAGACATCTGATATTTGTTTTCTCACTCTTCTGGCAGCCAGAAGTCCCAGATCCAGGTGACTTGGACTGGTTCCTGGTAATGCTGCTCTTCCATGTTTGACCTGAATTTTCTGGCTGTGTCCTCCCTGGCAGGCTAGAAACCTAAGTCTCTGCTTCAAGGATACTGGAGTTATTGGAGCCCCACCCTTAGACCTCATTTACACTTAATTGTCTCCTTAAAAGGATCATCTCCAAAATTATCAGGGTTATGGTTTCAACATGAGTTTTATGGAAACACAAGTCAGTTCATAAGATCCCCCAATAATCCCCACAGCTACATTTTTGGACACCTGTGTGATCCTGTGGTAGAATCACCAGATAGTCCTCATGATCCCCACCTTCTGGTGTTGGGAGTTACGATTCTCTCTCTCTGAATGTGGGTGGGATCAGGATTTGTTTCTCACCTTCAGAACCCAACCAATATGACTGCATGTATGACAGGTTGCAGGGGCCTATCTCCCTGAATCTCCTTTGCTGGTTTTGGGAGAGCAAGCAGCCCTCTCCCAAAAGCCCTCTCCCAAGAGTCCTCTCCCAAGCCCATACATGATAAGAAAGTATGGGAGTCCTGGAGGAAGCAAGAGCAGTCCCAGCAGCTTCTAGGTCCTACAGTCTCAAGAATTAGTTCTTGTGAGCTTGGAAAACATCACTTCCTGCAATCAGACCTCCAGCAATACTGCAGCTGAGCCCAACTGATACCTTGTCTACTGTACTAGGAGATCAAAAGCAGAAGAGCCCAGCTAAGCTGTGTTAATCCTCAGCCACAGAAACTGTGGGATCCCTGTGTGGTGTGTAGACCACAAAATTTATGATGTAGTGATGCTGCAGTAGATAAATAGCCAAAGTCCTTGCTCTAACTCCTCTGGTGACTAAACCCAGGGACTCACTTCTATTGAACCCAGCACATAAAAGTTATGGAGTACCTTGTCTGAAATCAGATGACAGAAGATTGACTTCCTTCTAGTGCTCTGGCTCTCTGGTTCTGAGGGAAAGCAGCTCCTGTTGTATTGTGAACTGCACCCTGGAAAGTCCCAGACAAGAGCCAGCAGATAAAAACTTTCAACAGCCATGTGAGTGAGCTTGGAAACAGCTTGATTGAGCCTTTCGGTGACTATGGCCTTGACCAGTGACCATTCCAGGAGTGTGTGTGAAACCCTGAGCCAAAGGCCCCAGTTAAGGCACATCTAGGTTTCTAACCACTGAAGCAGCAAGATCATGAATACTTGCTTTAAGCAGTTAAGTCTTGGGGTAAATGTTTACCCAGAAATTGATAACCAAGACAGTGTGCTAGATGTCTGAGCTTTGAAAAGCATGCCCGTAGTCCTGGTAAACACTAAAAATTAATCTGTTCAAAGCTAGGGAGCAGTGACAGAATGAGAAGTTCATGGGAAGTTGGTAGGAAAGAGAGCTAAAGTCTTAGTTTCTACAGAAGGATCCCAAAAAGGTGTCCAAGATCCAAAGAACAAAAAATAGAAATACATGGTGAAAGTGATGTTTTGTGTGAGGAGGATAAAGTAAAAGGTAAGATAGGGAAACTTTAATCATGAACTTGTGAAACCATTTCATTCTTTTAACTTGGTGTGATTATAATTGTGATAAAAATATAAACTTAAAAAGCCTTCCTCATTGCGCAATCCAGATGTGGCTTTTTCAGTCTCATCTACATTCCTTTATCAAAACATGACAAAAGTTGATGAAATACTACCATCTGCAACAACATGGGTGGACCTAGAGGGAATTATGTTTTGTGAAGAAAGCCAGACAAAGACAAACATCATATTATATCACCCAGATGTTGTATACAGATATCATGACCAGCCTGTTCATAATAATTGTAGTGTACAGGTGGACAATCTAGGTCTGATCTTCATTGATTCTAGCAATTAAACAGACATATCAGGCAAACAGGGTCAAGGTCAGGGCCAGGGTGGGGCAAGCTAGTCCCAGGCCCCTAGAAATCTTCACTCTCTTCACATCCTTTTTGTTGTGCCCTCTCACACTGGCATGATACCACCCTTCATCCTTTCCTCACAGACCCAGGTGAGCCACTTACACATATTCACACCTACTGGGCCAGGCACACACAGGAATGAAGAGGGTACAATACCACAGGTGCTGGTCATAGAGACTAATAGAGGAAACAACCTGACCAACTCTTTTGTCCTACAATATAGAAAACAAACAGAGGAACTAAATAAAACAAAAATAAACTTTAAAAATTTAAGATCAAGTGGTTACCCAAAGGAGAGGGGAAAGGTGTGGATAACTGGGGAAATAGAGACATTGGTATGATTAAGAATAGATGTGGATTTTTTGAGACAACAATGTAGTACATACATTTGATTCTTGATGATGAATTTTGGAAGTTTAAATAATGCTGTAGTGCAATGTGATTTCAATAAATGTAATTTTTGAGTCATTTTTATAGTTTAAAAGTGATTTCACATCCTAGTTTGTTCCTTATTTTAACCTGCACATGAAGGTCAAAAAGTGCTATCCCTACAGTTTAAGTTAAGAAATTAGGATTGTTTTAGATGATTTCCCAGGCCACACAACTAGGTTATGTTGACTTGAGGTTTCAAATTCAGACTCTCTTGTTCTAATTACATGATCTTGAGACAGTCTTCTACCCTGCGGTAGTTGTACCTGAAGTCTAATAGTGAGAAATTCCTTATATTGTTAGAAATTATGCATATTCCCAATGACAGTAATCATATATTCAGTGTAATTATTTAAAAATTCCATAGTAAAAGTCTGTATTCACAAAATTAAAATGAACAATATTAAAAAATAAATTCATTTTCTGTCTTTCATATAGTCAAAACACTTGGGCAACTTTGCTCTAATAAATTTTCATTTATACTAAAATTTAAAAATAGGGCAGAGGTGAAAGAAGGTAATCAAGATAAAATTAAGGATCTGGGAAACTGTTTTCAATGTTTGGATACCAAGGATACTCAATATAAGATTTACCAGGAAAGCACACCCTTAGAGCATGGAAGAGAGGCCCAGGTTAAAGCGGGCAAGAAACTGAAGACATTAAGCAGAGGAATAGAATTTTGCAATTCAGGAGATGAAACATTTTATGAACACCTACTTTATGTAAATTTGGAGGCCATGTAATTCAAAGGACAGAGCAAAGCAAACTCATAGTTGAGGACCATATTGCAAGGATAGAAGAAGCAGGAGCGTGTTCAGGATGATGGATTAAGAAAATTGCATTTTATGCCTCTAAGACTGGGATTTTTGTTTGAGCTGAGAATCATTCTCAGTGGAGTTTTATGTCCTCTTAAATGTGACTGAACTCAGTGACTCACTGTTATCTAAGCCCATGTCTGATTTTGAGATTTAGGTACCAGAAGCAAGATGAAAATCTACTCAGCCATGAGAATTTAGGCTCAAAGCCAGATTAGAGACAAGCAAGGGAGATTTGATGTTGACTTAGAGCATTTGCCCTGAGACTGTTCCTCTTACGAGGGAGGAGTCAGGGTTGCTCTCATAGTTCTGTACACTGAGGTCTAGTGAATTCTTCAGTTAGGAAAAACCAAGCAATCAAAAGGGGTGACAAAATGCCAAGCTTAAAACTAAACTCAGATAAATAAATCATTTTTAAGTGGCTTAACTGAATTTCATATATATATATACATATATATGTGTGTGTGTGTATATCTCTACCTGTAAGCTATGACATACATCACAGAGAAACGGTATACACTCCTTATAGTATAAAGAAGCTATATTGACCCCATTTTCAGGACCGTTATATTTAGTAGAGTTGAGCATAAGTTAAACTTTGTTTAATTATTAACTAAAGTTCCTGAATTCAAAGAATGATTACCATTTCTGAACTATTTACATTGAGGTAAGATTACTTAATAAACATCAGTTACATAAGTATTATCTTTTCCTTCTGCAGTGATAGAGAGCTTTCATCTCATATTGAATTGTTTTTCCTGTTTCCTGAGACTTCAGTCTTATTGATTAAATTTAGTATCTGGGATTCTCATGCCTTTTAAATTCATACAATGTGACTCCTAGGCTAATGAGATATGTGCATACAGATAGTATTTTCTGCAGCCCCACCCCTGGACTCATATAAATATGTATCTTTTCAAAGAAGTACAAAAAGACTCTCACAATTAACCTGCTATTTATGGCCAGAAGGGAAATGTTTGGAAAGCATTCAGCTATGGCAACTTTCTGGGTTTTGGATTATTAAATCTTTTGCTTAATAACAGTTTCTGCAAATACAGATCTTCAAGACTTAGCAAATAAAATTTTCATTACCCAAATGTGATACAGTACTCAAAAGGAATCTAATTCAGCAATATTGACTTAAACCCCATTTTGATAATGATTCATTTCAATATATTCAACATGTTGAATTATCACACTTACTTTTATTTGCTCACTCTACCCTAACCAGAGAGAAAGTTATTAACATGATATTCATGCATGTTCTTTTTAAAAGATAGGTTATATTCTGTCCCCTTTCACTGAAGATAAGTCTTAAAATGAATATTATCTCATTATACTTTCATCTATTAACAATTTTAATGCATGTAATCTGGACTAGGAAACCCTGTCCTTTAATTGAGCAAAGAAATATGTCTAGTTTTCATAGCACAGAAGCATAATGTACAGCATAAAATTGGGCTTAACTGATTTCCAGCAAAAGTGTGGTAATAAGTCACATCATAGCCAGAATTATCCATTACCCTCAGGTTGGCTGTTAGGTTAGACAGAACTCTGGTTCTCAAAGGGAGTTTCAGAAAGAAACATCTACAGTAAAAGTTTTGATACCACAAAGATCATTTTTATTGCATTTGAAAGGATATATGTTGGCCAGAAGGGAAAACAGCTGGCTGCTATGCAACATCTACACATTTGTCCTAGATTACTTTCAGTAATGTGAAAGGGCATAGGAAATGCTAATGTGAACTACTGGGAATCTTTTCTAAGCAGAGTGGAACCAAAGCTGGAAGTCTGTCCTGGTGCAGTATGAAAAAGATAAAGAGATGCTTTGACTATATGGCTTTGAAAAAGAATAATAAAACCAACTAAGTGAGGGTTGTATTTTATATGCACTATTAGGTGACAATTTTTAAAAAAAAATGTTTTGATACATCTAAGTTCTAATTAAATTCTGCAGTTATTGTTGAGTTTTAATTATATTAATAATGTAATATATACAAATATATTTATATATGACTTTTTCTTTGTGTTTATAATTTAAAACAATGAGACAAAGTGTAAACTGTGGAATATATTTTTCGCTGATAAGAGCAAATTTCAATTCGTAGGTAAAACATTTTACTGAATTTGGGTAATTTAACTTTTATTTTTCAATATGTTAATTATCTGTTAAAAAACTAAAAAGAAAACATAAAAGTAATAACTATTCCTGATTATTATGTTTTTATTACCATGCATATTATCATAAAGAGGAAATAGATGCCAAGGAAACGATCCCTGTTCCAGGGATCTAAATGTACCACTGATTAAAATAAGTCAGACTTTGTTTCTATTTGCAACTTGTATAAGTCAAACATTCCAGAGAAATAAAGTTGAACCATACTGCATGGTGTCCTCAAAGGTACAGATGTGTTTAGTTTCATGTTTAATAGCTTATCCCAATGATTGAAAATTCGATTTTTGTATAGAGAAGATGCAGGATTTTTAAATAATCATCATGCTCATTATTTTTCAATATAAGGGAAATAGACTCTCTTGATAACTCCACCTAACATTCTGAATTGAGAACAATTTGCAAGACTTCTTTGTGGAGACCATGCCATGTGGTTCAAAGATTTGCAGAAGCCAGTAAGGAGAGCTTCTTGCTTGCATGCTGGTGAAATTCCAGGTTCCCTGCCCAACCCTAAGGAAGGTGGAGTTAAACCAGTAGGTAAAGCTAGAAAGACTGGGAAGAGAAAGAAGCAGGAACAGAACAGAAGAGAAGAAAGGAAAAAAGCAAGAGACAGGAAAACTATCTGGAGGAGGCACATAGAGCAGAGAGACATGTGAAGCACCAGCTGTACCTCCTTCTTGGCCTTGAACTTGTAGCATGCTTCATTTGGAAATTATTTTAACTATATTCTTTCTCTTCATAGCACACAAATTGTCTCTTTGTTGCACATTAATTGTATTAAAGTTCTTTTCCATTGAAGGTCTTGCACATTAGATATGTTTTATCTTGATGCTATAGATGGCAGAACATATTAGAGTTCACAGGTTGGGAATTCTGGGGTGCCCCTCTCCCTGCCTGCTAGGACAAATGCTAGCTAAATGGTACATAGATAAATGGGTTATGCCATCTATGATTTTTATCTACATCCCTTTCATCTCTGATGTTTTTTCTGGCAGCAGATATGTACTTAACTACTAATAAAAGCTAACCACTCAAAAACGATTCCTATTTTGCAACAAATTTCCAGCTTTCACTAAATACATGAAAAACATCCTTAGTTTAGGATATTTGGGGATGCCTGCCTACATACATATATACATATGTGTGTGTAAGGCAAATTCCTACACACACACACACACACACACACACACATATATATATATATATATGTCATAAGGCAAATGCCTATATATATATATAGGCAAATATAGGATTCATGAGTTTTTAGTTTGCTTTTTGTTATTGATTCATTTTGCTTCATTTATTGATATGAATATAGCACTACTGGTTGCCACATACAAGTACGGGAGCCCATCTCAGAAATGAGAAACTTGTAATTTAAACCTTTACAAGTTAAGCTCTTTGCCCCCCGCAGGAGGAACAAACTGGGAGCTGACCTGAGAAATCAGGGAACCCTAGGGGCGTAGCTCCCCAGACCCCAGGTGTAGGAGTGCTGAAGTCATGAACTGCATCATTATTAAGAAAGATTTGGGGCCCAGTCATCAGATTCTTTATTTTAATTAAATTCTCTGTGAAAAGAATCATTTGAATGCTAGTAACGAGCTCAAGGCAAGGAGAACTTGATAAACTAGATAAGCTTTACAGCCAAGGAATAATCTTGGGTGACCTGTAACCAACTTAGTTATCATGATTCCCTAAAAATGATTGCTTAGGAATGTTTAGTAGTATCTAATGATAATCTATTTTCTGTTAAGATATTGATTTCTGTCTTCCACTGAGATATTGCCCTCACGCGCTCACGAAATTGCCCTCACGCGCTCATTCCTGTCTCTCACTGAGATAATACCCTCACGTACTCATGAAATGCCTCTCCTCACTGAATGTTGAAGCAATTCGTTTAAACACTATATATGCAGCCTGAAAATCAAAAATAAACCAGCAGATGCTATTGCTCACTGAGCACGTGTCTGTGTCCATGTTTTTCCTGTCCATCTGAAGCCTGGTACTTAGCGGTCTCTTCCTTGCACGGCTGGTCCGTGGCATACAAGCATGACCACTGGAATAATTCCAAAAACATTTAATTTTATAATTAACCTGTATATTTATGAATAAGGGTATGTGATATCCTAGGAAAAAACAAAGTTCAAAGACAGGTCAGAGTTGAGCAACCTTTTTGTTTCCTTTCATCTTCTGCACATTTAATTTTTCATGACTTTACAAATGAGATGAAGTTAAAAGTAGAAAGATGAGACAAGCTGTTATAAAAGAATCTTTTCTGATGCTCCACCCAAATTCAAGAAGGGTCTCAAGTATTAATGTTTTTCATCAAATACTATCTTTAACAATCATTTTTTCACTAATCAAAAGAAATCAATAAGAGGTAGATAAATATATCACCAGTGTTTAGGTGATAGCTCAGTCCAGGTGTCTAATATGCCATGGAGATTATACTCATTTGCAATGCGAGAAGCACACAGGAAGAGTGACTCCACCTATTGCCTACAGCACAGCATAGCTGTTGGATAGCTGGTCTTAGAGAATGCTTCTGATTGGTGACATGGGGTTTTACATATTAATCTGCCTTAGAGCAAATTTGAATGAGCTCATTTAAACTTTTGAGGCTTTGATGTCATCACATTTAATCATCACATGAGTAAATATGATGAGAGAAAATTTGAGGTTACTTAAGTTTTTCTTCCTTACTAAATTTGCATTTTTCCCAATATATTTGCTTCCTTACTATATTTGCGTTTTTCCCAATATATTTTCATATTTATCTTTTCTTCCCACTCTGACATATCAATCTATTAGGTGAGGTGTCCTAAATTTCATGATTCCTTAGAGAATGACAGTGTCTATTTAATAGGAAAAGTATTCCCATGATTAAAAGACACACACAGAGTTCATCATTTACCAAGCATTGCTTTCCTCTTCTTAAATCGAAATGATCTTTTATGTTGCTCCTCCTCTCTCCTGCATTGTCTCCCCTTGTCTTTGACCTCAGACATCTTCTGCCTGCTTTTCTGAAATATGCACATAAAATAAATACTGACTTTCAAGTTCCTCTGGCACTTCAAGACTGCCTCTAGTATTCCTAATTCAATTTTCTCCCTTTTGAAGATTTATTTCAAGGTGGTATATCATGATCTATTACATTTTAATGGTAACTTGCCTAGATTGTATGCCAAAATCATTGATATGTACCAAAACATCTCTATAGTAGCAGAGGAAAAAAAAAAACTTGTCTAAATAACATTTAGTATTCAAAATAGAAACTTTCTTTAAAGAAATAACTCAGATTACTCTTATCACCTTATGTTAAATTTGAGTATATATAAATATTCTTTAAAGGGAGATAAGAATTAGCATTAATTAGGGAGGTTGTGTAAAATGCTAAAGTTAGATTGTCTAGGTCAGTCATTGCACTAACTAAGCAAACTTGAATAAGTGACATGACAGTGCTATATTTCAGTTTTCTTGTACAAATAGAATAATCAGGTTGTTGTAATCACTAAATGAGTTTTTGTTGAATAGCACCAGAAATATACATATATTGTTTTAGTACAGCATGACTCTTATTCTCAGAGGCACCGACTGAAGGTAGACAGAGAAAGAGCAAGAAAAAAGCAAGAGAAATAACTGTTCCTGATGGGGTGGGACGGAGAGCATGTATATTTTCGAAGAAGAATGGACTCAAACAGCTAGGATAAAATAATATCCATCCTAGTAAGATCAGTTGTAGTGTTTGTATAATAATAATGGGATCCTGACTCAGAATAACAGGTATGGGATCAAATTAAGGACAGCTTTGAGACATGGTGAAGTAATAATCTGCATGATGTTGCAAATGACTGAATAGGTAAACTTAGGGAGCAAGAAAAGTTAAGAGGTAACAAGATATTGGCTTAGTGTACAAGAGGATGAATAGCTCTCAAATGCACATACACTGTGTACTAGGGGTTTGGACTTGATATAGAGTGCTGGGAAATTTGTGAGGAGAGAGCAGGATTGTTATAGTCATCTGGATTTTGAGTAGAATGCCAAGATCAAGGCAGCAAAGATGCTTGGAAACCAAGTCCAGGGTCTTGGTTTAAGCAATGAGAAATTTGAAACAATAACAATATGAAACAGTAACAATAACAATTTGATATGAACTAGTATGCAAGGTCAGAGGAATTTTAGGTGATCAGCATGTCTCCCATGAAATTAGATTGGTATTAACCAAACCCCTATTGCAAAAGCCACAATTTATCCTAGACACTAGGGAATCATCCTAATACCATACTGTAGGAGTTCAACCAATAGGAAAAGAATGAAGAGTCCAGAAAACAGAAAAGGTCTGCAATGCTGAAGTCCTGGGAAAGAATGGAGAGTCTCAAAGAGAAATACGATTGTACTTGTTTTGATGATGGAATGTAGATGGTTTCTGAGTAAAAATGGAGAGAAAGGAATACAATTATCAATCACATCATTTAAAATGACTACTTTGAAGCATCTTTTGAAATGAACTACTTCAGGGAAAATTTTCCTGGAAATTCACAGAATAAAATAACTGAGAAAGGAGTCAGAGGACATTCAGATGTCTCTATACTGATGCACACAAATTTGGTGTTTTAAACTTAGTTCTTTCAGTATAAGGAGAAATATAGGCACTCACTAAAATATAACATGTGTACAACTGTGGAAAACAATAACCTACTCAAAATAAACATAGTGTTTGCTTTGTTTGATTTTAATTAATTTTCAGAAGGAATGACAAATCTTACTTGCTGAGAAGGTCTATACTTCTATATGTTGGTATGAATTCCTATACAAAACTTTATCTTTGGATAATGATAGGAGAATGGAATATAAAGAGGAAGAAAAACTGGAAGAACCAAAGACATACTCTGCTTGTTTACCTCTTATTTCTGGACTCAGATCTAGTCAATAGGCTGCAGAGGTATCCAACTGAATAGACAGAAGGTGACCTTTGTTTTTAAATTGGGATAATATTAGTTTGCATTGTTGTTTGTGATTTAGAAGTATAGAACCTCAGGTTTTGATAAAACCTCTAAGGATTGTGATGGTAAACAATTACATAGTTAATATCTGTATAGCTAGTCATCCAAATTGCCTCATTCCTTCTTAAGGTATAGGAAATATTTAGAAACAGACTATTTTGATTGCAAATTAATTTCTTTTGCATCAATACTGAGATGACAGACTGAAGTAGAAACAAAGTAATTTTCAATTACAAAAGTATATATGAACTCTAGCAAGTATAATGGACAATGTATAATGTATAATGGACAATGCTTTCAACCACAAAAGATCAATACCACCTGGATGCAGAGTGGTCTCACCTGCACTTGTTAGCAACTTTGAGCTGCAGCCTCACACACAGATGGTAATTATGGTTAGACATTATTTGATGTAAAAAAAAAAAAAAAGCAGCACAGGGCTTTTCTTCCATATATCAACTTGCAGCTACATATCATTTAGGACATTTAGGATAGTCCATATTTGCAGCTCTGTAGTTCAGCCTTAATCTATTTATGGGTAAATAAAAACCATAAAGTCACATGTTTAAAAAAGTGAATCTAGTATTGTTACCAGGGTAGGGGACTACCCCCTTTTTAATTTTTGTCAATGTGGGTTCTCCTGCCTGCGGGAAAGCAGTTGCTCAGAGGGCAAACACACAGATCTATTTACAGAAGGGGAAAAGCAAAAAGTCTAATATCTCACACCCGAACAAGTATCCCAAACAGAAAGGAATCACACTTCTGCTCCTCGGAGAGCTGCGTGAAGTTTACCTCAGTCTTAAATCGCCGAGTTATGTCCTTGTCCTTTGGTCCTCCTTAGCTCCCAGCATTAGGTTCAGCTCAGATCTATCCCGGTTGCACGGTGTTTCAGCATTTAGTCAGGGTCGCCTCTCCACCTTCACACTGCTCCCGACCCTTCAGGCCCAATGCTGGGAGAGCCCCAGAAGACTCTGCTTCTGGGTCCTTCTCCAGGCGCCAAAACCTCTGAGCTCTCCAAACTAGCCTCCTCTCTCTCCTTCCCAAAAGTTTGTGTCCCAGTCTCTGCGCCTTTGTTTTTTCATGGGCTCTCCCCCTCTTTCAAACCAGAAGACCGAATTCCTCTACACATCCTCTTGGTACTTCATTTTCTCTTCCCCACCCAGAATTCACAACAAAGAAAATAATACCCTTATCCTGTCTAGGCCTCTTTGTTTTCCAGCCACAGCTAATGTAATGCCTAAACTTCATGAACAAATACACTGCCCATGTTGGGGTCATTGCTTCAGTATGATATAATTATTTGGCAGTGAATTGAAATTTTGGTGGTAATCTGAAAGTAGTTTTTAAAAATCTGATCTAATTCCGGTAGAACATTTTCCAAATGTCTAATGTAACTCTTGTATATACGTGGCCATTTGTGGCACTCTAACATTTTGGAAGTATTAATTAGATGACATAACTGGACATAACTGAAAACAGTTCGGAAAAAAGGGGGCTAAGGAGGGATCCTATATTTTTGAATCATACCCAATTTTGTAAACTAATGTTACCATAAAAAGAAATGTCTTCAAGCAAACTACATGCACTTCCTACTAAATAACAAAAAAGTATGTTACTGAAAGGTCATAGGGCTATTTCTCCAGTGTTTTAGAAAGTGTGTTTAAATTACTCACACTTCAGCTGTTTCATGTACACAATGAAAGAGAAATCCTTTATTTCCTTGTGTCTCCCAATGCAACATTACCTACACAGGGTAGAGGACAAATAAACATTTATTGGTAGATGGGAATGAAAAGTAAATGTGGAAATTGAGTACTGCTAGATTATCATATACTTTTGGTTGAAAATAAAGATTTAACAACTTATCAAACATACCGAAATGTCACTAGACCATGACAAGCCTCCATTTATTGGTGCCTTTCACCTAAATGATATTATAGCTATGAATTGTTTAAAAAATAAAAAATAATTGTGTGTATATACCTAAGTTTTGTTGTAAAATGTATTCCTGGAGTCTTGCAAAAGGCTCTCACTATAAAACATTCTTTCTACAGCAGGCTCACTGTTTTATAACATACAAAATCAAATAAACCAATATCACATACAAAAAAAAATGAAACTAGACTACATTTTTCCACCATATACTAAAATAAATTTGAAATGGGTTAAACACGTGAAAGTAAGACCTAGAACATAAAATGTATGAAAAAGAAAATAGGGTATTGTAATAAGTGCTTTGACATTGACTGTAGTGTGCCCTAGTGGGTTTATTTCCAACAGTGAGAAAAGCAAGCACTATAAACAAAGAAGACATCGAACTGAAAAGTTTAGCAAAGTAAATGAAACCATTCTTAAAAGGCAGCCTACTGAATAGGATATCTGCAAACCATGTTTCATACATGGGGTTAATATCCAAAATACAAAAAATAACTTCTATAACAAAATAACAATAGATCACATAGTCCAATTAAAAAAATAAACAGATGATCTAAATGAATCATCTCACCAGTGAAGATATATAGATGATCAATAGGCACAGGAAAAGAGTCTACATTGTTTATCATTAGTAAAATAGAAATCAAAAACCACAATGCCATTTTACCTCATACTATTCAGAATGAATATCATCAAAAAGTATGGATAACATGGAATCCATGTGCACTGTCATTGTCAGTGTCAATTGGAGCAGGCACTATGGAAAATAGTATAAAGGCTTTCTCAAATAAATTAAAAATAGATCCATTAATCCCATGGGTCACCTGAGAATAGGAAAGCTCTAACTTGAAAAGATACTGGCACCTTATGTTCATTACTGCACTATTCACAGCGGCCCCAATATGGGAACAACCTAGGTGCCGGATGAGGGATAAACGAACAAAGATGTGGTATTGACTCGATGGGACACTAACTGCCATAAAAAGGTGAAACCCTGCCATTTGCCGCAATATGGGTAGGAGTAAAATAGATTAAGTAAAATAAATCAGAAAGAAATGCTGTATGATTTCACTCCTTGTGGAATATAAAGAAAATTGAAACAAACCTTTAGACTCTTGACAACAGAAGGTAGAAAGGAGGGACAAGGGAATAGGATGGTGTAGATGGTGATAGATATTTGGTGTTGGCTAAAGTGAGAAAAATGTACATCTGAAACCTGTACAGTGTTGTAATGTTACTGCAGAAAAAAAAAAGGAAATGTAATCAAGCACTCTTAAAATGACAAGGAAAAGGGAAAAGTATACTAAAATTGGATCTCGTTAAATGCTATAAAAAGTGACATTCGTGGTTTAAATAATTTTTAATTGTTTAAAAGGTAGGAATACTAATATTTTTTCAAAAGTACAAAATATTGACATATTTTATCTTTATATATAAAATGATTTTGATCATTCAAAGACAAAACTTTGTGTCGATTTTGAAGATGGTTATCTGTAAATGCATAGCTATAAAACAAGACCATAGGAGAATACAATTGAAAACTAACACAAAATTTCTATCTATCTTGAAGGTACTTGTAAAAAAGAAACAGAACAGGCTTTGTGTGTATGTTTTTTTTAACTTAAACATTAGATTTTCAAATAAGAAAAAATAATATACCCCATGCAGATTATCATCACATTCTTTACAGTTTCTTATGTTCAACCTGTAATTTCAACTTTATTTGGACTACTAGGACTCATCAAAATTCATCTCCTTAGTAGATTATAGCTTCAAAGTCCTTTCATTTATAAAATGTCACCATGTCTTATTCATTATAAATTACCTTTCAATCTAATAATATTTAAACTGAGAAAAAATTGTGGTCTTTTAAATTAATTTTCTCAGGGGAAAAAATGCTTAATAGTAAAATGACCTTCCTTTCAAATGGAAATAAGTGTAACATTTTCAATTTTTTGAGGATATGATTGTGACAAAGGTTTTTATCCAAATATAATAACTAAAGCTCACCTGTGTTCATTGTATCAAACTCTTTTTGTGTAATTCTAACTATAGAATCTGAAAATGCTCTTGTAAAACTTGTTGTCATGACAACAAAATCCCCTAGAAATGATACAAATCTGCATGTGAAGGAAGTGTTCATGACATGATTTAGCAGAAAGATGCCTCAGCCACTCACGACAACCCAATTTTTTTGCTTGTGTAGTATTTATGTTTTTTAATATCTGACAAAATTTTCACCCTATTTAAATATGTAATACACCAAAAGCAGAATTTTTTTAACTTTTTAATATCGAAATTATTTAATGTAAAAAACGGTGCTACTAAAATTTCCCAATCTTTATAACTCACTTAGAAATACTTTACTAGGCTGGGCATGGTGGCTCATGCCTGTAAGCTTCAGCCTGTGAAGCGGCAGGGGCTAGGGATCACAGTTCGAGTCCCGCCTGGGGCCTGTAGTGAGACCTAGTTCCAAAAAAAAAAAAAATAGCTGGGCATGGTGGCATGTGCCTGTAATCCCAGCTACCCGGGAAGCTGCGGCTGGGGATTGCTTGAGTCTGTGATACTCCAGGCAACAAGAGCCTGCGGTCCCATAGACAAAAAATAGCAAGACTTAGTCTCAAAAAATAAATAAATAAAAAGAAATACTTTTCCTGATCATTTATCCTATACTTGGTCTAAGAGGTCTCTTCAAATGTTAACAGGATTGTTCTATAAAAGTTTTTACAATGGAAATATTTTGTTATCCAGCAAAGGATTTTGTAAAAAAGCTAGAGTTATTAACAAAAAAAATGAAAAGATAAAAAATCAGTTTAATTACAAAACATAATTTTTGCTTTTAAGTCAAAAACTTCAAAAATCAATGTCAAAAAATACCTTTTTTTGTGACTAGTATTACTAAGTGTTGACTGGGAGAGATTAGAACCAGCATATACATTGTTAGTAGTAATGCAAAATAAAACAGTAACTTTGGAGAAACAATTTGATATTTTCCTAAAATGTTAAATAGGCTTACCAAACAGCCCAGGAATTTTAGTCTACCAACAAGAAATGAAAATGCACATTCACACAAAAACTTGCATACAAAAATATAAAGCAATATTATTCACAATAACCCACCAAAAATCAATATCTATAAACTAAAAATGGGATATAACTATACTAAACTACTACTGAACAGTAAAAATGAACCAATGCATGTAACAGTATGGATTCACCTCAAAAACATGTTATCAGTGAGATAAAAGTATATTGCTTGTTTCTATTTAAATTTCAAGTAAAGGCAAATCTATAGATACAACAGATCAGTGATTGCCTGGAGGTTGGGGTGATGGCAAGCATTCCCTTAAATGTGTATGGGAGACATTTATAAGATGGGGCAAAAGCAGGGGATGGCAATATTCTAGATTAGAATTATGGTGGTGATTGTACAACTTTTAAAAATTCAGTGAATTGTACACTTCTGATGGGTGCATTTCCTACATTTTATGATGTTTAAACTACACTTCCAGAAAAGTCATTTGCAAAGAAGCCATGAAGTTTTCCCAATGAAATCTTCTTTAATAGATCTGCACCTGGAAACAATGTTTAAGTAATGGTCAAATCGTTTGTAAACAAACCGAATCACTAGCAAGACTGAGGCAAATTTGCTGGAGTCAAGAAATATTTTTAAGTATCATATTCACTAAGAAATTGCAACTGTGCTATAGGTAGTAGAGAGCTATCGAAGAACAATGCTCAGTAGAGGACAGGTCTTGATATGTGTGGTTGTGTGTGCACAACGGTTAAGACCACTTACACAACACTCAGGGAACAATAATGGAGTTTATTTAACAAACATAGAAAGCGAAGAATTTCTAATGTCACAGGTGGCCTACTTTCTCACCAAGGACAACATCCAGCAGCCAGAAGTCCCAAATAAAAGGCTGCTCATGCTAGATGGTACTATCCCACCTATATGAGCCTGGAGCTCGTGGCAGCCAGCAACACCAGCTCACCCCACCTGGAAGTGCTCACAGATGGGGCCACAAAGTGACACTGCAGCACCCCCAGCAACAGGGTGAAGATCAGACTGGACAGCACCAGTCAGTGAATCACACACAGCATCAGAGTTAGCAGCACCAGGAGGTGATGCTGGGGGCAGGGGGGAGGGGGATCAGGAACCGTTAACAATTCTCAGAAATGAGACCCAGAGTGCTAATCATCCTTCAACAATGTCACAAAGCACTGGCCAGTAGAGCAGGTCATCCGATCACTAGCATCACAGCTCTCTGTGAGTGGTTGACTGTTAGACTGTTAGCTGAGAACAGATTAAACTTATGCTGTTACCTAAATGCCCCAAAACAGATGACTGGATGAAAAAGATGTGGTATATATACACAATGGAATATTATCATCAATTAACAATGACAAATATAATGATTTATGATAACATGGATGTAATTAGAATAAATCATATTAGCGGAAACAAGTCAAAAAGAAAAAGACAGAAACCAAAAGGTTTCACTAATATATGGGATATAGGAAAAAAATAAAAGCCATGAGGAAAAGTCAAAACAAGCTAACCGCCAAACAGAAGCATACAACTTGGGGAAGGGGGGGAAGGGGGAAATGGTCAGGGAGGGTGAGGAGGGGCATGAATCCCTGGGATTACAAAGATGTGAAATTTATATGTAAATAAATTTTTAAAAATAATAAACTTATGGTGTAAATGAAAAAAAAACTTTATTTTATATCTTATCTGGCTTCAAAACACTAAAAACAAAACTAACATAACAAACGTCCGAAAGCAAAGAGCAGCTTCTCCATTCCTCCAAGGTTTACCATAAAAAACATTCCTGGGTAAATCCCCTGCCTGCCACTATCTCACAAAAACTGTTTTACCCAAATTTTATTGTACCTTAGCTATTAGTCTTCCCTAGTCAATTAGTCATAAAACATTCTCTTAGCCACCTTTCCCCCCCTTGCCTAAACCCTGTAAAAAGCCTAGTAATTTACCCTAAAGTTGCTACCAGCCATGCTACTAATAGCAGTCTTTAACTGTATCAATCTCATTCATTCTTTCTTATAACTCTGAGCCCAGCTCTTTACAGTTGACCCTCACCAACAACAAAGAGCTCTGTGAGGCACCAGGCCTTGGGGCCTTTGGTGCTCCTTACAAGGGGTATCAGAGGCAGACTAGTGGCAGGGTGGCAGCCCAGTCTTGGTGAAGTTCTTTGGCTTCCTTTCTTCCATCAGAGGTGGACTGGTAGAAGCTGCTACTTTCTTCCCAGGAGGTCAGGAATTGCTGCCTTCCCAGAGTGAGCTGGAGAGTCTATCAAGAGCCCAAGTCTGAGTGCCCCTCTTCTGAGATCAGGCACCAAGAGCACCTCACAACATAGACTGAGACACTAAGAGTCTGAGTCCCAAACTAGCTCCTACCCTGCTTAATAGTCTCTTGCTAAATTTCCTGGCCTGCTGCTAGCTGCCATGGAACTCCAGGCCTCCGCTGGTGAGACAGCACCAGCTGGCACGAGCAGCTTTTTTTTTTTGGGGGGGGGTGGCAGGGAGGGGACTGGCTGTTGGACATGGTCCTTGGTAAGAAAGAAAATGACCTGATTGGGGCAGGGCATGGTGGCGCATGCCTGTAGGTGGCAGCCTAGGAAGCCATAGGCGGGGTCAGGGATTGTGGCTCAAGTCCCACCGGGGGCATGTAGGGAGACCTAGTCCCCCCCAAAAAAAATAGCTGGGTATGGTGGTGGGTGCCTGTAATGCCACCTACCTGGGAAGCTG
>PVHY01001896.1:0-66131 GCA_004024945.1 Uropsilus gracilis | reverse complement strand
CAGGGGCTGCATGCCTAGCACTGTGGGGTAGATGGACCACTGCGCTGCCACCACTGCTGGTCTCTGCCTCCAGTCCAAGCCCCAATAGAACCACTAGTGGTGGGCAGGAAAATGCCTGTCACCAATTGCTGCTTGCACTGCCCAAAAGGAACACTCTGAGGTCAGGCACCAGATCCCTGACCTGGTGGGGTGGTGGGGATGGAGAGGCTATGGTTTCAAAAGGAGAGTGCTGGCTATTAAACTGAAATTTCTGTCTCCTAAGCTACTTCCACTCCCATGAACACTGTACATGCGCTGTCATTGTGTAAGTTATTACATTCTGTCAAAATCTATAATAATAGTGACCTGATTGTGGGTAGGGCCCACAATAAGTCTTTTCATTGTATATGAAACCGGGTGCTAATGGGCACCAAAACTAGCAAGGATCGAGATGGATACTTAAACCTGTCACTAGGTTCTTTCACCTGCATGCACAATTGCTAGACTATTCAGGTAGGGAAAAACAATAACAAGCTTATTTACAAATAAGGAGAGAACCAAGAGTCACTGAGGCCATGAGTGTTCAGTTAGGTTACCCCAGTTACTGTCCAGTTTCAAAGTCTTAAAATGCTTTCAGATTGTATCTTCTCACCTCTCCAGACCTAAACAAACATTTTACAGAGAAGCACATGTCTCGGAGAACATCTTGTCCCTCCAAGACTGAAGCAGTCATTTCACACAAAGTCCAGTTTCCAGCAAGTTCAACTCTTCTTTCTCTGGAAGGCATATTCCAATTTTCTTCTCATCGTCAGTGATACAGATTCCAAATTTGCTGGCAAACTATCATTTTTCCAGAGGTCCAAATTCTAGTTTTCAAACCAAAAACCTGTACTTGTGTTTCTCATAACTTTTCCTCTTCCCCAGGGTGGCCAAATCCTAGGGTGCCAACTTTTCAGGCTGCAACCCTCCCTGCGTGGGATTACGGCTGCAGGCCATAATCACTCTTGATTGAAGCACACGGTGGCATGCCTCTCCACACTGCTTTTTGGCAATTTTATCCTCTCAGGCTAGAATCCACCCACAGTACTTCTTTCCATGCTTGCCCTCAAAAGTGTGTATCATGTGGGCAATTTCTACTTATGGGGTAGAAACTGTGTCATTCCTTAGCCCCCGGTTACATATGTATAGACAATCCCACATCTGCCCCTAAGCCCAAACTTCCCTTCAAAAGATTGTTAAATGAGTCAGTCAGGGTTGTGTACCACTTGGAAAGGAAAGGTGAGAAAGGGCAGGACTTTCCACATGGGTAAGTTAGGACATTTCTCACAGGTGATATGATGGTGGGAGATACATGAGGACTACACAAGAGAAATCAAAAACTCTACAAAAATTCATGCAAAAAAAGTAAATAGGTTGAAAACAGTTATGGCATCTCCCTTTATACAATGACCATAATTAGACAGTGTAATGTAACCAGTCCTCATTACCAATTATGACGCACAGGCATCAGGCATACAATCTGTGTGGGTCCTTTTCTCAGACACATCAGGCAAGACAATACGGGGCAGGGTCAAGGTCAGAGGCAGGCAAGCCCCCCAGGAATCTGCATACTTTCTCTGCTGCCCCTGCCCCTGGCCCTCCCCTTGCCCTTGCCCTTGCCCTGGCCCTCCCCTTGCCCTTGCCCTGGCCTTCCCCTTGCCCTTGCTCCTCTCCCTCATACCCCTCCCCTTACCTCTTCTTCTCCCTCATGCTGTCTCCCATATGCATGTGCCCCTTTATCACTTCTCTCCTAGGCCCAGGTGTGCCCACTCACTAACACATGTGCATACCCACTGGGCAGCATAATCATGGGAAGACCCAAAACTCAGGTGCTAGGTGTATAGGCTGATGAAGGAAAAGCCTGATCAAATTCACTTACCCTCCAGAGAAGCCATGTTGCCAACATTTATTCTGCCCCACACAATTTAAACTAGGATATACTGGGTACTATTTTTTTTTTTTTTTTGTAAATGGATACTATTTTTAAAAAGACAGACTTGTAGTTTACGAGATAATTAAAAGACTCTAATCTGACTGCTGAGGAAATTCTTACAAAGTGGAAGTTCTTAGTAACTCAAATTATTTTGTAATTTCTAAGTTTCAAGTCAAAGAAGTCACCATAAATATAAGGGTACTTAAATATCAAATGAAAATTTCATGACAGATATTTATAAGGCATATATTTATTTGAAGTAAATTCCTTCTAAACATTGAAATGGAATAGAAATTTCTAACTCTCACATGACTCACACTAAACAGTTATTTTTACTGTGAAATTTTAGCAGTGTATCAAAAGACAAAATCCAATATTTGTATCTAATCAAATTTTATTACATTTGACTACAACGGTCCACTTTATAAAAAAAGATCATCACTTAGTTAAGCTATCAAAAGGAGAAAAGGCACCATATGCTTACTTTTGATGATTAGTATCAGCTGATAGACATTAAAATCCTCTTCAATAAAGAGAGTTGACCTTTTGTCCCAATTAATTTTTATTCTCTTTGTTGGGGTGTGTGTGTGGTGGCGTGGATGGGAGGGTTCCCCAATATAAGTAGTACAAGGTTGTCAAACGGCAGACAGATGAAATAGACACATTTTAGTCTCATATATTCACAGTGTGGGCTAGCCATTGCATACCAGGCAGGGCCTTATTGGAGCTTTAGTAAGGGATATGACATAGGGGTTATGAGAGGAAGAATTTGTATCAACAAGACAATGTGATAAACTTCACTTCTCAACAAAGGTGTTTGAAAAAATTAATGCACTGGCAGGGGGTGGAATCTTGTAGACTGAGGGGGACCAGGTGGAGTGAATTAGTCAGGTGGTGAGCTGTTCCTGCTTAGAAGGCAGGCGGGGGAGAGTGTTGCTCATCTGGCAAGAACAGAAGTCCTGGTTAGAATTCTGCAGCCCTATGAGGTCTCAATACAAATTCTCTGACAGATGGAAGTGATGCAAGTAATGCACAGTTTCTCCCTCATCTTGAAGACAAAGAGAAGCCCAGGGGTGGTTTAGCTGCCTACCTGCATAAATTAGCTGTGTTAAAGTTTTTCCAAGCAGAAGTGAATCTAAAAGGACTGCATCTGAGCTACAGCAAGCATTCTTTCAAGACTTTTATTTGTTATGACTACACTTCTAAACACTGCCAGGAGCTTTAAAGGAAGAAGAAAACACAGCCCTCTCCTTTAAACTGTTCATGTCTACATTACCAGAGTGTCCTGTACTGATCTCCAAGCTCCTGTCAGGCTCCTGCATAGCTCGATGTGCAAAGGGTGAAACTAAGGTGAGGATTTGAGCTGCAATGCTCTTTAGTGATGAGGCAGAGCACAGGTGAAGGTGAGGCTTAGCATTCCTCCTGCCTTAGGAACTCCAGGACAAGGTCAAACTGTGACATTCTGTAACAAACATTCAAGTTTGTGAAGATTCTTGACCATTAATACCCCTCTCAAAAATAATTTTAGCACTTTTTTCTACAACTGTTGACAAGTAAACCAGTTATCACATGCATTTCTGAGGGTCACTTTGGGACAAAAAAAAAAATACCTGATTGGAGGGAAAGTTCTGAATTTAAAAACTTTTTCCAGTATTTCAGACTTGTAAATCCATAAAAGACTGTCACCCAAGAACCTGTGATAGTGTCTTCCTATCGGGATCATTGAGAGTATCCAGAACTCTGACAAATAGGTGTTTTTGCAACCGTCCCAATCTGGGTAGGTACATTATCAGTTCTAGTATCTTAACAAAGAATGTCCAAGCCCTTAGCATTATCTACATAGGATTTTCAATTGTGAACAAGGGAAACTAAACAACAAAGAAATAGATACTTGAGTCTTTTCCCTCCCCCAGGGTGACTCAGTCCCTTGATCCCCTCCCTTCTAGGCCCAGGTGTGCCCACTTTTCCAAGAAGCACCATCATGGAGAGGGTGATTTACCCTACAGTAGGTAATTCCCTGTATCTAGCCACCCACCCATACCGTTACAAAAACAAAATAAGCACTTTTGTTCTCTAGCAAAGTCAACTCAAGTAAAAGACACAACAACAGCAAAAACATAAGAGATGCTATTCTGTTAAAATTGCATACAGCATGAAGGGTGAAGTCATTGGTAATGAAATTTGGTTCCTATCCGAAATCTGGTGTAAACACCTTATAGTGTCAACGTTAGGGTTGTATGATCATTTGTATTTAAATAAGTTGCATGTGAGTCCCAAACTAACTCAATAGCCAGGAGTCTCTCTCCTGCTTTTATATGGACTTGGAGAATTTTTCTTACTGATCTGAATCATAATCAGGAAGAACTCTAAAATTGTATCTGTTTATTTGCTAACAGAACTCTTAGAGTGATTACTAACTCTGAAAAACTTATCAGTGAGAAAGTGAAAAGTGAAAAAGTCAGATAGTGCTTTCTTGAGAATCTCAGGCTAGTGAAGCTAGGGTTATCTTAATGGCATAGCCAATAAGTTAATGAGTTTTAAAACATTTCCTAAAGTGAGGAAGAGGCAGAAGGGATACACAACATTTGTTTTTGCCTTTATGGTTGACAGGAAAGTAAAAGCACTCCAGCTGCTAACCATTCCCAAATGTAATCTGATCTTGTCTGATTTTCTGTCTTATATGAGAACAATCTGGAAATCCACTGGAAAGTGAATGTCAGTGCATGTTATTAGTATTTAACTCCTCAATAAGTTCTGTAATCTACTTTTGACAACAGAGAAAATCAATGGCAAATAGGGAGAACTTTAAGTTTTGTATGACCCATTATATTTTTCAAAGCACTTTCACTGCTATTATTTCATTTCATCTAGTTCCAGCCTACAAAGAATAAAGTAGCAGAGGAAAGGAAGAGCAGAGACCGCTGGCAACTCCACAAGCACAGAAGTGTCTGATTTGCAGCTGCTGTCTGAAAGGCAAAACCCCTCCCTACCCTCCCTTCTCCAGGACCCTGCCTTTCACAAGGTTTAATGGTGATTGTGGGATGTCTTTCTTTAGTTTCTTCTTTTTTCTTTAGGCAGGCAGGGAGCCACAAAGTCACCAGTTTAAGGTCACCTGCAGAGTGTTTCCTCCCTCCCTGCTTAGAGCCTTGTGGAAAACTGTGGGGAACAGTAGATAGTCTATGTGTGCTGCATGGGCAGGGAAAGAACCAGGATTCTGAAAATCTGCTCCCTTCCCTCCTTTCCCAGGTGATTAGGAACTGGGATGTTAAGAGTGGAAATTCAGTGAGAACTGGAGAGTACTAAAATTCCCTACTGCTCGCTGAAACCCAGGTATTGTTCCAAGCACTCCTGCCATCCTGTAAATTGATAGCTCAAAGATCATTAGCATGGAGAACATAGACCCACAAATTCTTGGTATTTGTCTAGAACAGAACAACTGTGGAATTGTGGAAGACAGCCTGTGCTCTGGCCTGAGAGGGTGCAGTAGAATCTGTCAGTATATCCTATGCAGAGCAATGTGGTAGTTGGGGATAATGACTCCAGGTCTCTGTCAACCATTGACCAAATGACACCACTATTTGTAAAGCACCATCACAGGAATATTGAATTTTAAATCCAAGGAGGATATCTTTCCTAAACACACCCAGCACACTTTGAAATACTTTTGCGTACCACAAGACATGAGCCAAGTGAGATGCAGAGTAGTTTTTAAGGACCCACCAGGGCCCATCAGAGATTACAGATGCATAAGTCTCAGTTTCTGGTCCTCACACTTGGATCTGATGTGGTCAGCATGCAGCTATTTTTTTTTTTTTTTTAGATCTTCTTGAACTCTGAGCCAGTTATGTAGCCTTAACCAGATAAAACAAATTCATTACCTGTTTGATTCAAAACCTTTTAAGTGTACACAGTATTTTGGTTGCAGGATACTAAATAGCATCCTTATTTTCAAAGAGAGAATGCACATTTTGTGAAATGGCATATTTCTTAACTTAAGAAAACAAATAAAGGACACGCATTATTATGTAGAAAGTACCACTGGAAATGCAACTGTCACTTTGCAACTGTGATGAGACTAACAACCTATTCAATGACTTTGTCTGAAATGCGTAAGAGCAAATGTGTGTTACACTGTGGAAAGCCCAAACATCAGTGTGGTGTAGTGAAGAAAACATTGGACTTGGAACCTAGACAACTGGATTTTATCCCAGCTCCTCTAGTAATTATACATGTAAGGGAAGAGTCACTAACTGTTGCCAACTCTTGCTTTCTCGGTTTCTCAAAGTAGGAGTGGTACTGATTCACTTCTACAGTTTCTTCCAACTATAAAATGTCAGTTTGGGGTTGTTTACATTGGGTATGCTCATTTAATCCATTCAAAGCACATATACTCATTTGCCCAGGTTAAATAAAATGGACCTGGATTTCTGATCATATAATAAAACCATGTGTCTGAACAATCTTATAAAAGGCAAAAACCCTCCTTGCTGTAGGGTAAAAACATGCTGACATAAGAAGGCAGAACTGAAGAGATCCAGCATGTTTTAGTCCTCATCACATTTGAAGGAAAAAATCCCCTATGGAAGTAAAAATCTGTCTCATTCTTCTCTTAGTAGTATTTGGCACTTGAGTATTTACTCATACAAATCTGTGATATGTGTTACCATGTTTTGAAAGTTAGAATATTTTTCAATGGTGTTATTATATTATGAAGGATTATAATTTGACTTTAAGTGTGTGTATATGTAAGGAAAGAATGAAGAGAAAGATGGGCAGAGTGGAGAAAATGGTAATTACTGATCATTTATGTAGAGAATATGACACCACATCAATGATCCATTTAGTTATGTGTGATTGTCATATTCTTGACCACTGTATAAATGAAAACTGATTCTAGAATCTCCTTCCTCTATGCATATACTCTTATGTACCCTACAGCAAAGATAATGCTTTATATAATTTCCTCCAGTCAAAATGTTGTGATATAGGGGAAAAAATACATATGAATAAAGCTTCAGTATCATCCAGAAATGCACCCTTTAAATTTGTTCTTTAATTAGAAAAAAAAGTACAGTCCTTATATAACAGCCTTCCTATATTACATACTCAGCTCTTACCATTTAATGCTTCAAGGACTAGTAACAAGGTCACCTAAGAATTTTTCCATAAAATAAAAGTGTTTTTATCAACATTTCTCCCTGCTGCTTCTAAATTAAAGACTAAGATAAACTGTAATATTATGGAAATAGTATTTTATTAGATGAATAGAATTCAAGGAAATTTTAAATTCCCATTTCAAAAATTTTTTTGCCAAAATTTGAGCTAGGTCTTACTATTCTCTTTCATAGAATCAAAGATTTGCAGTTCAAACAAATTTATTTCTGGGGTTTAAAATTTAACAGCTGATGTGGTACTACTTTAATAATGTTACTTATACCATCACAGTACAATTTATCAGAAAGAAAGAATTATAGAAATTTAAAGTAACATTATCAAAGCTAATACATCAAAATATTTTATCTGAACCCATTGCTCTATGTTTTTGTAATGGAGATTTTTTTCCTTTAATAAACCAAGTCAAAACAACAAATATTGAATAAATCTCAACAGACTCAATTCAAGCAAATTCCATAAAATGCACATTTTATTCTGCATCATGAAAAAATATTCACATTTAAATAAATTGTGGGAAAAAAACCAAAGTTAATCCTCCCTGATGAAATACAGTTTATTGTGCTGAAACCCAGTATTCTTTTGGGTTAGAAACTTCCATCTACCAATTCACCTCTTTAAATGACTATTTCTTAAGAACAAATTTTAAATAAAGTGATAATCACCACAAACTTCCCAGCAGCAATCAAATTTTGATCATAAATATTCCAGAATTGACCCTAAAGTCACAGAGTTAAAATACTTTCAGACATTCTCTTAGCAGCCAGGTGATGGATCAACAGTACATACAAAATTTCTATATTACACATTACAATACCTTTGCTTAAGTAGAAAAAATGATCTGCTAAGCTTGAATTCAATTTTGAAAAGAGCAAACAAGTACTACTTAGCAAGTACTAGAAAATTACAATAAGTTTTTGCATTGTTTCCTTGGCCAATACATGAATCAGTTGTTTCCAGTGAATTAACCTTATGGACAGTTTTAATACCTCAAATTTTCACAAATATGGTTGCAGTTGCAAAAACATTTACAAATTTGCAAAAAAAAAAAATTCCTATAGTCACATTAGTGTTATAATCAGGAATTTGCATTCAAGTATACAAAATGCCTCAACTAGTATAAACAACCTCTAATAAAAAGAAATCTGCAATTTTCAATATATCAAATACATACAATTTAGTTTGTGTTGTCTGAGTACCAATCACTTCTAGGAATCATTGTTTTTTCAATAAACCACATGGATGTTTCAGGATCAAAATGGTTCTAAACCGGTTTCCATTTTCAGTGTGACAGCAATACTGTTCCTAATACTAGGTGCACCGTCTTACTTTAACTATGAATGTGTTCTGAGGCGGAAGATGGCTGCTCAATGGATGGTATCAGGGCTGCCAATCCAAAGCAAAAACATTACATTTATACCCTCTCTGAAAAAGAATCTCAAGAACCACACGGAAACATTCCAGTAGATATAAAAACACAACCTTCAACACTGCTTTTCAATTATGGAATGTGTTAAGTCATCTTAATTTTAAATAAAAGCATATTTGGCTTCTGTAAATGCTAACAATTCATGACATCACACACCAATATTACAACTCAAATTGATCAAAGTTCCTTGACATGGAATTCAAAATGAATCTTCACTCTAATTTGCATAGCTTGCTAGCTATTCTTCCTATTTGTTAAAGCTTAGCCTTGTTGGGTAGCTTTTTCACCAAGTTTTGCTACGAAAAACTTGAGAAGTAAAAGAGAGACCATGATGTCAGCAGCTTTATGTTCAACAATAAATATGTTTTGGCTTAGTCACAAAGTCCAATTACCCTAGTCAGATGGAAGAAAAAGGTTAAGCTTGATGTTATTACAATTTATCATAGGCAATTTGTTATTGTGAGTCTGTCTTATTCAAACATCAGTGTGAATATTTTGTTCTGAGAATCTGTACAAATGAGAGTGGTCTGGTTCTTTTGACTTTCCTTCATCGGGAGGGAGTCAACAAGCCAAGAGCATTGCTCCCTCAACTTTAAGTCAGAACTAGAGGATCTAAACACAACTGGCTGTGAGCACTGCTTATAATGTCACACACAGAAAACACACTAAGAGGAAGCAACAACTATCCCTAACCTGCTTCTCTTTCCTTTTCCTTAATTCTAATTGTGACAAAAAGCTGCAGTTTTTGGTCATATATTCTTGGCTAAGTGCCACTGGATATGTCATGATTTCATTTAAATAATAATGTAGCGATAATGTAAAAACCAGAAATGAAAATAAGTTAACTATAAAAACTTAATATAGTTATCACAGAATTATTATGGAAAAATTAGAATGGTCTATTCCACTCTGCTTTGTTACCTCTGGCTATGTTTTTATCAAAGTGAAAACAAGATGGTTTGGCTGAAGATGCCATAATATCTTGACCATTTTTTTCACTAGAGAAAATTATTAAAATTTTCTGAAGTAAAAATATATACAGTGGACTCACTAAATTTGGAAATAAACAAAATGCCATGTAAAGAGAAATAATAGGCTATTCAGATAATGAGTTTAGTAGTGCTTTGGCTAAGAAGTCAACATCAATGTAATCAATAAAAAGATATGCCTAGTTTACTTAAAATTTAATTACTCAAAAATAAATTCTAAAAATAAAATGAAGAAAAATTACAAGAAAATCCCCTAGATATCTCTTGTTTTACTTGACAATTATGCACTACCTATTTAGGCTAAAATTCAAATTAAAAGGAAATGCTTATATATTTCACCACACTTTGCCTTTTACTAATAGCTCCACTTGACAATTTTCCTCCCTGATGCCTTTCAAATGTTGGGAGAAATGAAAGAAATTTTCATTCTTGAGACAAGGCATTTTTTTGCTTGTAACAGTTATAATTTTAACCTTTGTCATTTAATACCATAAAAAAAGAAATCAGTCATTTACATTTACAGTAGATAATGAATATTTTAGATTGTTTTATTTTCAGGAACCTTTAAAAACGCATGTCTTAAAAGTCCTGAAATTTATGGTTGCACGAGCTAGCCATAGTACTGTTAGTCTGTAGGGACTGAAAGCCTGTTTTTGAGTTTCAACTTTGCAACCGAATAAGGATGCTATCCCAGATAACTTCCTTCATCTGGTCCTTCACAGGGTTGCTGCAAATCTTAAATATAATAACCTAAATAAAGTTCTTAGGATTATATAGAAAGCACGTACTTAGTGAATATAAATTAATATAAATATAGATTAACTTATTTAATTTCTAAATTGAAAGAAAACAATCAGATAAATTTCACTCAGTCTTTCTAAGCCTTTGTTCATCACTATCCTGATGAACAAATCCTGATCCAGTTCAAATCCTCAGAAAGCATGCAATACATTGGTCTCATCATATAACTCAAGAGATAGAAAATCTCAAGTTAAAATGCAGACAATATTCTCATAAAATGTATAAGTACTAGAGCACTTAGTAGGCATTAAAGAATTCCAGCTCTTGTCCTCCTTCCAAAATGACTCGGACTTTTAAATAGAATCTAGGAGCAATGACATATAAACAAGCATCTAACATAAATGTTTTCATATTTCTCAAACACTCTCAAACTCCATAATGTAGTTTAATATATTTGAGTACTGTACAAAGAATGAAAAATTTAGCCACCTTCTTCTATGTAGAAATAGATGATTTGTTTGGTTGTGTGAGGGTGTGTGTGAACTTAAGTGTTTTGAGAAGTGAAGACCAATTAAGATCTAGTGTGGTCGTGGAATTTTATGTTTCAGTGGATTTCAAACTTGGGTAAGAGATATTTTTGCCCTTGCTAGATGGCTAAGAACCAATTACTTTACATAAAATACTTTGAAGAATAAACATATTCATATTAGCACTGGCACTCTTTAACAAAGTTGAATATAATTAGGAATCTTAATTCCATTAATTACTTTGTTAGTAAAGAATGTTCATTCTTCAGCACTTCTAATCTTTACTTTGTGATCCCAAACTAATTTTCACAATTATATTTTGAAACATTACTAGATAAATTTTGAAATTCAGAGTAAGCATTTTATCCTAATATAAAGTTATTGATTTTTAAAAGTATAATGAATAGCTCATATTTGCAGGAAGATTGATAGCAAAGTCATTATTTTTTGCATGTAAATCACTTATTTTAGGAATACTCTAAATGATAAAATTGAATAAAACCCAGGAGATAAAAGACTTGTAAACTTGTGTGAAAATTTAATAAACATCTTTTCAGTATTAAAAAAAAAATTGGAAAATGTCAAAAAGAAAGAATGCAAATTTTAACTAATTTAATGCATGTGGGTGATGATTCTATGAAGATCAATTTTGAGAAAAATGTTTCATTGAAGGTCTAAATTCACAGGACAGAAGTTGGAAAAGTTGAGACTGTATCCCTCTTAACGAGGAAGGTTTGCACCTTCATCAGTAAAACTGATTTCTTTGCAATTCACTTTTAGGTTCTAGAAACATCTCATATAAGCAATCTTTTACTTAAGAATGAGAAAAATTGACAATAAATTAAAACATAGGCAATGGAAGGAGAAAAATAAATACTGGAAAGGGTCACTTACATGCAGAATATAGAGAAACCAAATGGTCAGATGAAGCCAGATTAAGAATTAACCCTAGAAATTGGGCTACAGAAATATGGAATCTAAGTAGGAATAAGAAGGAGCAGGGAGAGTAAGGTGGGGAGGGAACGCAGACTGTGGCTGTGACTGAGGAATATGGGGGTCTTGGAGTAGGTGCAGTGTGGTAACAATGCCTGAGGAGGCGACCCTATACTTCAGACAAACTGATATAAACCAATGTTACCTTAATTAAAAATATTTTTTAATTGTATGCAGCATAAGGATCTTTGGATTCACTGCATGTCCTAAGTAATAAATTTAAATTTATTACTTGTCCTGAGTAGTAGATAATTTATTACTGCACTGAGGTTAGTAATTCACATTATTTTATGTTCAAAGATTATTTGATGCTTTGAAATGTATCTGACTTTGTCCTTTTGTTTTACACAGTGATAAACCTGTAAGAAAGTAATCTATAATCAGACAAATGTAAATATTATTATTTTATTTCTGTTCAGTTGTCCCTGTTGTTATCCCCTCCATCTGTACTTTTTTGTTTGTTTAATGGCTAATGGCTGGTCCAGACTTAGCAAATACTTCTCATTAAGAAGGCTGCTTGTACTTATACAAGGAAGTCAATAAAATGCATGTAAAGCAATGTAAACTAGTATGCTTGGGGAAGATCATAAAAAGAAAATTCTCTACAAAGTGGCCAGAGAAGATTTGATTGTCCTCATGAGCATGGTTAATAAGCATGCTTAGGTTTCTATACATCTAAAGTTTGACCTACTTTCTACTCTGTAGATTAATTTAAAACATGAAAATGCAAATTCTCATTTGGACCCCATGAGCTCATATAGCCTGGCACCACTAACCTATTTAAAACTGGACAGTTTTTGTTCTGATTGTGAGACCCAAGTACCGTACCCCAAGTACCTTTTGGTTTATTTACCCTAGTCCAGGATAAGGTGAATGTTTCCTAAAATGTCATATTGATCTCTATCAAGTCCTCCAAAACAATGTGTCATACCATAGTGTAAGAGTTTCTATTACCTAAGCTTCTAACATTAAAGCTGTAAATACAAAGTTTATACTGAAAGCAAGTCATTTGAAAATATTTACATATGTGTAGGTACATACTTAATGTAACTGTGAATTGGAATGCCACAGACCTTCACAGTTGATTAAAAATACATAACCAGTTAATAAATAAATAGAATTACAGTGTATACTCACAAGTCATTATCAACTTAAATCTCCTTTCATTCTTCTTCTAAAATATATCCAGCACTTGTAACTAACTTTCCTTTACCTTGAGAAATTGGGTCAGCTTACAAAATAATGCCTAATTCCTAATTTGCAATTATTTTTCAGATTTGAATTTGACAAAAGATTAGAAAACCCAGTAAGAGAGATAACTATCTCTGGTGGTGCATAAAATTTTCCTTTATTTTTATGTGCTGTTGTTATTTTCCCTACCCACAGGGTCATGAATGATGTAGTGACAGCAAGTTCAGGTCTATCCCTTAGACAGACTCTCTCTGCATAGTGAACAAATGTTAAAAAATGAATCCCATTTTCAAAAAATAGAATATTTAATACAACATTACTTCTTTGAATTACCAGCATTACTAATCATGTACTACGAAAAGAAACTTTAATGCAATCTCACTTAAGATACAACAATTGATTTGCAGTGTAATTTAACCAAAAATGGTCTTCCTTTCTTTAACCTGTTTTTACTTTTTTTTTCAAATTCAAGAAACACATTGAGAAATCACGGGAAAGGTTTTTTTCATAATTAAGAATTTTGTTAAAAGACAAATTTTGTTATAAGCCCATGTGGAATCATAAATCTTGAATAAATCATAAGTATTTTTCTACAAAAAGTTGAAAGATGAAGTATCTATACTTTGACTACTTAGAATATCTATAGTTTTTCTCACAAGTTGGAAATGTCTGCTGTGTAATATGATTAAAACAGATAAGAAAAATTGTAAACTTCATATCTTTTTCTATTTCCCACAAAAGACCTTCATTCTGCTGTATTTTGTTGATTCATAGTTTTAATTTACCAGATTACTTTCAAGTCTTATACTCACATGCTCCTGCCTTAGATTATTTAGCCATCTACGCTCTTCCTTACCAACCTGTGACCAGAGAAATCTCCTTTAGAATAAAAATCTAGGATAATATTTAAGGAACACATCTCAACCCTCCTCCTATTTAAAAAAAAATTATTTGTTTTAATACAATTATCATTTGAGAGAAAGATCATTTTCCAGTAACCTAATATCCATAGTGACATAAAAAGGGAACAGCTCTTATCTTCATTTTATTATTTATTGGTTGAGGGGAATTGGAGCCCCAGATACACCAAAAAACATTTAACTTGCCCAAAGTTTACACTCTAGTGCCAAAGCTAGATTCAGACCCCAGACAGAACTCAGTTATGCATCCTAGGGGTTTTCCAAAATTATCATCTTCTCTCCCTTTCCATCAAGACCACAGGATAAATATATGTGTAACAAAGTAGTAAAACACAACATTCACATAATTACAAAATATTCACACTTCAAAATTATCCGTGTATGATATGTACATTCTAGACAAATTTTCTCATTACCTACATAAAATTTTGGAAAAGGTTCAGCGAAAATAGCTTAAAGATAAAAATTATACAAGATAGTAGAATTCATTAGGAATATGACACATAATTTTACCCGTACCAGCCATAGCACACTTCAAAAAGTCACAGCTCTGAAGATTTTAAGTTTTTTAAAAGAAATTAGTTACTAAAATGGCAAATGAGCCAGATCTCAACAAGCGAACAAGATCTCCTTAAATTTAAGAGAAGCTGTTATTTGTATTTGGGCTCCAATAATATTAATATTCAAAATGGCACCTTAGTTTGTGCTTTTAATTAACATTCTTATTAAAGCATTGGGTATTCCAGAAGTACATTTATTATTAGGAACAATTTAAAACTCCAAATTTTCTAGTTCTAGATATAAAGAATTTTTTAATTGGGCATCTATGACATTTGCACTCTTAATATGAGATGAAACCAGAGTCACAATAAAATTTTTCCATTTTAACAACAAACATGTGTCTCTATTCAATATCTACGCTGAAATTATTCTAAATATTAGTTATATCAATATGAGACACTAGTGATTTTGGAATTTTTAACTGTCTTTGTGTGCCTATTTGCCTTTTATTAAAGCTTCCTCCTCCCACTAGATCACAATTAGGGCAATAATATCCAGATAGAGACTGAAAAAAAAAAAAAAAAAGGAGAAAACCCTGCCAATAGAATGCACATATCACATTTCCATTTTTTTTGTCTTTTTTTTTTTTTTACTTTTGTTATTACATCATAGCCATCTGACTAGGGTTCAGCATCTGATCTTATATATTATCATAAAAAAATACTGAAGGTGTGTAAGTTGCTTTGGAAAATATTTGAATTTTAACTACATATTTATTTGCTCCTATTATTACATTGTTCAGAAATATAATAAAAATTTTATTCAGGATGCACTGAGAACATCTATGCAGTTTAAGAATAAAACATGCAGTCATCTGGTCCCCCAAAAGAGAATCTACTATTTATGTGCTGGTAGAGGCGACATAGAACATAATTGCATCATTATTGCATGTATTTAAGCAAGTGCTCACCCTTTTATTCAAATTCAACTGGTAAGAATTGTGAAATCTGGAAACCTAAAAGACTATTCTATATACAATGTTTGCTGAAGACATGCATTCCTGCTGAAACAAGAGTGCATTCAGCACCGATCATATCATGCACACAGGAACAGAGGTGGGTGGAAAAGAAAACTGCACCATAAATAAACAATAGATACTTTCTCCCCATCTGTAGAAAACTGGAAAAGTTCAAAACCATATACTTCTTTTCCCATACATGTATAAACAATGATATTGTAAGCCAATTAGGTGACACTCTGAACCAACATCAGAAGACATCATATTTGCACCAGTAGTAAGCAAAGGTGTGGATTGTAACTTCAAACCTCTTTGCTGCTCATGGTCATTCTCTTACAACTTTCCACCAACTGTTAATATTGAAGCATATGCTAAAGTTAAACTGATCATTTGTGTTCTCAGATATACCACTTGATAGCCTGTAAAAGGTTGGCCAAGTTTATTTCATCAATGACTAAAGAAAAAATACCCTGAATTTCAACAGATGTCAGAGGTCAAGAAAAAGACACCATCCTCACCACAAAAGCAACCAATCAAATCCCAATTTCAAGGCTGATTCCTCATTTTCCTGTGCCTGTGGTAGGTAGATACTATAGCACATCGTAGAGATAGGCATCCCCTGAATAATTTTATTGTGGGTAAGAGAAGCTATGGGCACAAAGAAAGGGAAATGGAACCCCAGATATAGAACATGTGGTCTGAGGCTCACAGTTTAATGAGGCACATCTTATGGGCATATGAAGAAGTTCTAATAAAAATTCTAAAATATCAAGTGTTTCAATAAATTATTTTGTTTTGCACTTTTCCAGTTTAATTGTGATAAAATGATGGTCAGATCTCATAAAAATGGGTAGATTTCCTTCCAAAGATTTCCTTTGATTTTACTGTCATCTTGTGTGTTGTTTATATAAATATACATATATATACACACAGATGACCTTACAATGTACAAATTATTGTATATATTTTCAATTTGATTCAACCACTCACCACTGCATCATTTACTAAATGCTATGCATGCACCAATTTTAAAGTATGCCTCTTCGTTCAATATGACATTGAAATGTAGTCAAATGAAATAAATTATTCTGGGTTCTTATTAATGAACATGTATTTTATTGTTCATACATATCACTTAAGGAACTAGTTGTACACAATTCTGTGACTTTTTTCAGTTAATAATAGGCACTTTCTAAGAAGAGGATTTGTGACCCAAGGACTCTAAAATTCAGTCTTTAGTAACTCCCTTTCAAAACTGGAGCTATCTGAGCTATAGTGGTCTCTTGTATCAATGTAATAGAAATCCAGCCACTGGAAAAAAAAACCTTCAGAAAATGGTATCCAGAATAAAACTACAGAAAAGCAGTTATCTGAGTTGAACAACTTAACGTGCATTCATGTACTTCTTACTTTTTTTTTAACCACATTTCACACATTATCTCCACAATCAGCAAGAGTCATGTTTGAATAATCCTGGATCTGTTTTCCATTCTTTCTAAGTTACAGGCATGCTACAAAAAAAAAAACAAAAAAACAAAAACAAACAAACAAAACCCCAAAAAACTCCTTTATCTGTTTGCATTCCTTTTCACATCATCACAGTTAAGTTTTGACATGATGATTACTTAAATGTTTATGTGTACGTGTTTCTTTGCTAAGAGCCATTCAACTTCACCCTTTAGCAAGTTTTAGAAACACCAATTTAGAACATTCATATCTTTGGAAAATCAGTTCTTCCAACATGAATTGTTAAAAGGCCGTTTTACCCTGTGGTGCAGTAGTTCTATAATAACATACACTATATTAGTTTAATATTTATGGAGTTGACAAAACTCAGTGTACAAGATGGTAGGTAGTTGTTCTCCAAGACGGAGGAAGTGGGGATTTCCTTACATAAGAGTTAATGATTACTATCTAAGTATAATGTTAAAAAACGAGAGGTATAGTTAAAAAAATGCAATTCATGCACAAAACCCATAGCACTAAGGTCTCAATATCCCACACTGCTATCTGACTTAACAAAAGTCATTTCAATGGAACAAACTGCCATTGGGGAAAACAATCTAAGTTACATAAGAACACCCATGAAAAGATCATAAAATGGTATTAACAGTTTAAAAGCTGAACTCTTCCTTGATATTAATCTGTAATTTGAACATAATAGACCAGTGAGGAAATGACAGCTCAAAATATTCAGCCTGAGATCAAATTTGTCATGGCAACATTGGCAGGTTGGACCCTGATTCTTCAAATATTACATTGCCTTGGTTAACAAAAATCATACCTTTTTTATTATAGAATAAATATTATAAATAAATGTAAATTGTGCATGCAGTCAACTGCATAATATACAAGCAATATCTATGTTTTTAATAATCATCTTCTTTGGCAGGCCAGAATCCAGCTGGACATGCAATATTTACATATCAAAATCCATATTGTGTTCATCATAGTGAAAGCAAGTGAAAATATATATATGTATATACTGTATATACACACATATGTATATAGATGTATATACTGTTTTTACTATATTAACAAATATATATGCATATATTAAAAGTGAATCTCATCTTTGTCAGATTCAGGTGACTCAGGCCTTGAAACACTAAAAATATCCTGACATGGTATCTGGGAAGGTACTTGGAGTGGCATTTGGGATTTGGGGGATGAGGTCTGGGGCACACTTTTTTCTGAGAGTATTTTTAATATTTCTGCCACCTGCTTTTCCAGGGCAGTCATTCTGCAGCTCAGCAGCTGAATGTCCTCTTTGAGTTCGTGCTTGACTTCCTGGAGTGTGGTCTGTAAGGCCTGCTCGGGGATGGGATAGAAGGGGTGCTTGGCATCAGCCTGAATGGGGCTGTGCTCTAGCGGACTTCGTGCCTCACCAGCTTTATCCAAGCGAAGGTCACTTTTTGTAATTCCACTGTCACAAGAATCTGTTTTTCTTAGTGGGTTTTTGGTCACACTATTCTCTGAGTCACTGCCCTTGGGGTCCTCTGACAACAGCCCCATGGACTCAGCCTTAGTGACGTTGTTCCAGTCTTCCTTTTTCTCCTCATGGGCTCCCATGTTATTTTTCAGTCGCAGCCACCCTTTCCCATTTCCGTTCTTCATTCGGATTGGACTGTTGACTTTGAGACATTTGGGATCAGCACTGCTGTTGGGCTTGAGTTCCATGGCATCACGGTTGTTTTGCTTGAGGGATTCGCCAGTCTTCACATAAGCCAGTGATGTCTGGATGGGTGTGATCTGGGACACAGTGACCACACTGGTGCCCGTGATGGAGGCTCCATTCTGCAAGGAGCGGCTTTCTACCTGCAGCTGGTTCCGCTCAGGGTCACTCTGCGTTGAACCCTGGTTCCTCAGTTCCTTTTGTTGCTTGAACTTCTGGAAAAGCTTTCTGACCGGGTGGTCCACAGGGATGCTGAGTGTGACCTCATTTTTCTGCCTAAGACGCTCCTCTTCCTCTTTCTTCACATCACTGATTTTGCGAAATATGATCTGTGAAAGGAAAGAGATATTGAAAAATGGAGGAATTTATAATGTTTACTATATCCTGGAGATACTATGTTTAACTGGAAGAAATTCTTAGATGTAGGATTAGGGTTGTTTCTGAGTGGGAAAAATATAATATTTTTAAACAGGTACAATAATACATAAAATCCAACATAGGAACTTTGGCTAAGCTTAGTTGGCTTATTTAGTTCTACTCACTTCCATATCAAAGGGGAAATGTAGTAATGGGATAACTAAGGTGCTTGTTTTCTATTTTATGTTCTCACTTAATAGAAAATATTGCCATGCAAATATACATAATCTAATTTGTGTGGACACATGTGTATAAGGATATATAAATGTGTTTCTTTTATTTCCTTGTAATGCATCACTATTTTTGTATGTCTTCCTTTTCTATATAAAAGCGATTCAGAACTATTTTTAATTCCATAAAGACAAATAGCATTAGCTCTAGGGTGTTTAAATAGTTTATCAAAATAGCACCTAATTTTGGTAGCAGGAGAGATTAAATTTATTTCTGTGTCTCCAGAGACTAAAACAAGAATCTTTATATGAAATCTTCTAGGAAGAAAAATACTAGCTCAACATAGAAACTTCATTTCAAACTGAAATCTATTAACTGAGTCAACCTCTTGAAAATTCATAAATCTCACACCATCAAAGTATTTAAAGTAAGGATGTTGTTTGTACAGTAGTTTCACTGGCAGGTTGCTGGACCCTTCAAATTCCAATACAGATTTAAGTTTTAAATACAGAATTAAGTCCATAGTGCATGTGATGGTAGGTGGATTATAATTGAATAAATAAGTCTACATTTCATAAAATATGCTTTGAAATTAACATTGGGAAGAATTTAATATTTTTTAGAGAAACGAAAATTTTAATTATGTAAGAAATTACCACTCATCTTATCAGTATTAGATGTAAAGGCAATAAACATGAGATTTTTGCTCATAGTCCAGAATCCTATTTGAAGAGCAAAATAACTAGAGGTGAGGGTTGTCAGAAAAATTCAAACCAGAGTCATTAGATATAGAGCTTTTAGCATAGACAATTTTATGACACTGGAAAAATTACTTTCCTCCATCACCTCTTGTCAAATTGTTGGTTAGATTAGAAAAACATGTGAAGTACACAGTTTCTGGTATTTAACAGACAGACACTCAGAATATGTTGGTCCTCTCTCTTGAATTCAAATAAAATACTTTCAATTTGAAACCATTTTATTACCTCTTGATGATCCAACAACTTCTAGAGGTAATATTTAGTCATGATTTTATACCAGAAACTAATGATAAAAATGGTCAATGTTACCATAAAATTCAGAGTGATAACAACACTCCACCTAAGAGTACATTTTCTAAATTGAGACCAACGCACTAGATACAACTTTCAAGGGGTCAGAACTTACACATATTTTTTTAAAATATTCCCTAATTTCAATAGCTATTTGTAAAGATGAGCATATTTTTCCTGCACTAGAGTCACATAATTTGGATCTTTTTAAAAGATGTAATACTAACCTCAAAGTCTGACATCAAACTCCCAACAGTTTAATTAGAAATCTTCAAAGGATTGACATATTTCTTATGATGCATCCTAAATAAACAGGGCTTGTGCTAACAAGCCTTTAAGGAATTAACACTTTTTGGGATCAGACAGATATTCACAATGAAAAACAGATACTATTTTCCTATTTTATCCTCTTTTATGGAAAAGGTACTCGCTTTTGCTCTATGAAAAGAGAGGACTAATAGAAACGATTAGCTTCATCCTCTTTCCTAATCACTTTTTTTTTTTTTAAAGGCTGTGACTGAGCCTTGGATATAGATCATTTGGGTACAATGTGGTAACTCAAAGTAGCCTTCACATTTCAGAAATTGTATCCACTTGAATCTTCCAGTGCAGGAGGGCAAGTGCTTTGCACATAAGAATTTCAGAAAAAATGTAAGCCATCCAGGCAATATTTTCGGAATATGCTTTTACTAAAAAAAATCTTATATTGTTTGTATGTGAATGGGTTGTGTTAAAAGTGTCCCCCAGGGGGTGGGGCCAGGCTGGGGCCAAGCCTGGGAACCTCCGGGCTCGGCTGGCGCTTGGGTCTCTCGCGGGCACTTGGGCCCGCACCACTGGCTCCACTCGTCTTCTAGAGGTCAGGTGGGGTGGGGCTGGGGTCAACCCAGGAAGAGGCCAGGCCAACCAGGGCGCGGGCCCCACCGCACATCTGAGCCCTGTGAAGAAGGAGGGCTTGTTGTGCAGGGGGGCGGAGTAGGCGGGGGGCGGGGGGGCACGTCTGCCACAGTCTCCTCTGGGTCTGCCTTCAACATGAGAGCCCTAATCAGGAGTAATATCTTAAGACAATATTCATCCACAGAAACCAAACGAGTGAGGTACTGGTGGAAAGTCACTTATGTGCCACATGTGCAGGACTCAAGGGGAACAAGGCGAGCACCACATGTAATAAACTGGGAGAACCAACAAAATATGATGCCCACAATGTCACTGAGGAGCTGTGAACAAAAACCTGGCACAGAGAAGCTGTCAATAAGGGCACTGCACACCCTCTTTGTTTAGAGGGAAGATACTGCTGAGAGCTGGGCACGGCGGCTCGTGCCTGTAAGCTTCAGCCTATGAAGCAGCTGGAGCTAGGGAACGCAGTCTGAGTCCTGCCCGGGACAACACAGCGAGACCTAGTCCCAAAAAATAGCTGGGCGTGGTGGTGCACGCCTATAATCCCAGCTACCTGGGAAGCTGTGGCAGGGGATTGCTTGAGTCTGTGGTACCACGGGCAATAGTAGCCTGCGGTTCCACGCGCAAAAATAGCGAGACCTAGTCTAAAAAAAAAAAAAAAAAGGCTTGTCTAATGGCAGTAGCCCTACGGCAAAGCCCCAAGGGAGGAGACCTACCATCAGCTGATGGCTGTCCCTTTGAGGATCTGCTCTTCCAAAACATACAGCGGAGTCATGCCCCCAAAGCCAAAGACCTGAAGCATGACTGAAGGAGCAACAAAATGTGGCACAAACTACGGAGATGAGACCCACCAAGACCAAAGGTGCTCCAAAAGCAGTACAGGAATGATAAACAGCACGTTCTACCAAGTCCTGGGAAATTGCACCCTCATCAAGGATGAGGATCAAGAAAAAAATAAAAAAGGACTAAAGGGCTAAACATGGACAAGCAACAAAAAGAAAGGAGGCAAAGTGACCAGGGGAGATATGGTGTGGGGGTGTATTTCCATGGGGATTAGCAGTTATACAATCATATGTTGTAAAATACGCAAAAATAAAAATTAAAAAAATTTTTTTAAAAAAGTGTCCCCCATTTCCTGAAATTCAAATTTCACTGGGTGCCCAGTATTTTTGTTTGCCCAATTTGCAACTTCACTGGCATATAACAGACAGAGGCATTACTGTATTTTTAACATCCACATGTGCTATCATGTGAAGTACACAGCTTGTAGAAATTGCAGTGAAAGATTTGGTGTCCTGGAGACTAAGAATTTTGGTGCATATTATTAGGCCAGAATTTTATTTTTTAGATATTCAATGTAATGGCTAGTAATTTCTTAAAATTATTTTGTGTGTACCAACTTCGGAATAGGTAGAAAAGAGTGTGATATATAAAATAATCAATATATTAAGACTCTTTCCAGCTTTTCTGGCCTTCCCCTAGCTTTGCTCCACCAACCAAAAGCAAATAAATGTGTTTGGGTTGCTGCATTAAGCTGAGAACAAATGCCAAACTACCCAGTACAAAGGACCTGTCACAGGACTGGCTGCCAGGGGACAAATGAGATAAAACAGCATCTGCTTATTTTGTCACCAAGAATATAAAAAAGGAATTGAGAAGGAGAAGAATAGAGGTTTTGGATATTTGCAGATATGAGTATCTCAGAGTTTCGTATAACATTCCTTTCCTTCCATCTCCTCTCTCCAGGGGGATAGAGGATGAGGTGATATTAGACACAGATTCCTTGAGGTTTGGGCATACTTACAAACATTAAAATTGGCCCCAACCTGGAGTTTTCAGAGCAGCAAGACCCACACATCTATTTTCTAGAGCCAGTAAAGCACTATGGAGAAAGTAGATGCCCTTCCTGTTCCTATTCCTCCCTTTTTATGTAGCCCACAAGCACATGGCTAGGATCCCTCAGACCCAGGAATCCAAGAGGGTAGCCAGTTGTGATTTCAGTACCATAAAAAGTGAAGCAAAGGTATAGTGCGAAGTGGGAAATGTTATAGCACCACACAGGGTGCTTCCACCAGTCCACTAAAGATATAACAGCAGTTCAGCAGTGACAGTCAGCTGAAAAGGTCATCCCTCTGTGCAGTGATCAAAAGAAGCATTTTTCTTAGGCAGTGATCTATACAGCCAATAAGGATCCTGGGTTATTCAACCAATATGCGGTCAGGATACAAATCCAAGGAGTGGGATTCCAAACAATTGAAACCAGTCCATACCACTGCAGTTTCACAGGATAATGTTGACACTCCCCATTGGACCTTGTGAAAGAAAACCTGAATATTTGAATAGGTGAAACAGGGGAGGGATATAACAGGTACCCAACAGGTAACTAACTCTTCAGAGAGCATTTTCCATAGAGAACCATCCCTGAATAGCAGCAAATCAAATAAATTATTTAAGTGCTATGCTTGTTGAGTAATTGGTAACCTTCACTAAGAGTGAGAGAAAGCTTTAAGGGAAGCTTAAAGTTTAAGTCTTCTCACTTTTAATGGAAAAACAAGTAAGTAGGTCTGCTTCACACTACATCCTGTCAAAATACATTTGGTAGCTTTTGGTTCCATTCCAGTTGGCCCTTATATTTTCTTTTAGCTTGCTTCTACATTTGTTAAATGTATTGCCTTTATGAAAACCTGGAGGTGAGAGAGTAAAAAATGTGATCTCCCCCCCCCCCGGAATAGCATTCTTGATCCCCTACTACCAAAATTATTTTGTTTATGAGGACGAGGATTTTTGTCTGTCTCCACTCTCTACAGCAATTCCCACTACATTGAGTAACCTGCAATATCTTTTTTTTAAAGAGACTAAGTCTCACTATGTTGTTCAGGGTTGTCTCAAACCCATGGACTCAAGTGACTCCTAGCCTCAGCTTCCCATGTAGCTGGAATTATAGGCACATGGCATCACCCCTGGCTTAATAAATAACTATTAAATTCAAAACCCTTTCTTATATTTAATAGATGTAGCTGGAATTATAGGCACATGGCATCACCCCTGGCTTAATAAATAACTATTAAATTCAAAACCCTTTCTTATATTTAATAGATGTATCTTTATGATAGGACTATGAAGAGAAAATATTACAAAAAGATGTTTCAACTCATATTTTCAACTCTTTAAACAACAAAGTTACTATGTAGCTATTATTGAATGTCAAATGTCTATATACTCCTATTTCCTCATTTGGAAACAAACATGATATCACATATCTTCTGGAATCCCAAACTCCTAGCCCACAACTAGGTAAAAGTATATAGTTAGGAGACATTTTCCAAGTAGAATAAACTTCATATTGTTGACCTATAAATCAAACTTGTACAAATTATAGAATCTGAATCAGAACCGACATTCCATTAGATTGTGATTAGATGCAGCAACCATCAAGAATTTTTTGTTTTAAAAGCCCTAAACCAGATGAAATCACTAATGAGTTCTAGAAGACGTTCATAGATGATCTGGTGCCCACCCCACAAAAACTCTTCCTAAATATTGAGAAAGAAGGAATACCATTGAACACATTCTATGAAGCCAGCATGATGTTGATACCAAAACCAAAGACAATACAAAGAAAGAAAACTACAAGTCAGTTTCTCTACTGAACACAGATGAAAAATCTTTACTAAAATCCTAGCAAATAGAATCCAACAATGCAACAAAAAGACAATAAACCATGACCAAGTGGGATATTCAAGGTGAACAAGGGTGGATCTGCATTCATTCAAAAATCAGTAAATATAATTCAACACATCAACAGAAAGAAAAATAAAAATCATATGATTCTATCACTAGATACTGACAAAGCATTTGACAAAGTTCAATATCCATTTATGATGAAGGGCCTTGCAAATTGTGTAATAGAAAAAATGTACCTAAACATAATAAAAGAAATATAAAACAAATCCACAGTCAATATCACCCTAAACAGTTAAAAATTGAAGCTTTGACCCCTGAGATTAGGAACAAGACAAGGTGACCACCGTGGTTTCTCAATATAGTACTGACCAAAACAAGACACTCAACTGATTGGAGAAAAATTTTGCACTCCATACAACTGATATTATATCAAATATCTACAAAGAACTCACATGACTCAACAAAAGCAAAGCAAAATATAGTGAGAACATGGAAAGAAGAGCTAAAAAGGCACTTTTCCAAAGAGGAAATATAAACGGCCAACAGGCATATGGAAAAATGCTCAACATCACTTATATTCAGAGAAATGCAAATCAAAACCACAATGAGATACTACCTCACATGAGTAAGAGTACTAAACATTAGGAAAAAAAAGGGTAATGACACTTGATGGTAAGGATGAGGAGAAAATGGAACACTTTTACCCTACTGTGGGAATGAAAACTGGTCAAACCACTGTGCAAAGCTGTTAAAAATGTGAAAATGTTAAAAATGGAGCTACCATTTGATCCAGCAATCCCACTTCTGCAAATCTACCCAAAGGACACAAAAACACTAATTCAAAAGAAAACATGCACTCTGTGTTTATTGCAGCACTATTTACAATAGCCAGGATATAAAAACAACCCAAATGCCCCAAAACTGGTAAATGCATCAAAAAGTGTGGTATACTTACACAATGGAATATTATTCAGTAATCAAAAAGACAAACTTACATCATTTGCAGCACATGGATAGAGCTAGAGGAATCATGCTAGTTAAAATAAGCCAGAAAGAAAAAGATAAATACCAGATGATCTCATTTATATGTGGGGTATAGGGAAAACAAACAAAAGGACAAAAAATATATTAAATTAACAAACTGATAACAGAACTAAAGCATACAGCAAGGGAGTAGGAGAGAGTGAAAGCAAAATCAGGGGATGAGCACAAAGTGACTAAGATGACAGTTCACAGTGATATAGTGGTAGGTGAACCTTGGGGTATACAAGAAAGAAATACGGATGGATGGATGGATGGATGGATGGATGGATGGATGGATGGATGGATGGATGGATGGATGGATGGATGGATGGATGGATGGATGGATGGATGGATGGATGGATGGACAATAAAAACAATTTAAAATACTTTTTAAAGATATTTCCAAATTTTAAAAAAGGAATTCTTTGCTTTATTTTTAAATATCCTTATTTTTTTCACAATATAGGATTCTTTCCCCGATATAAGTCACCATACTTTACCCACCACCAAAGTAACCACAAATTACTGAGCTGTCCTCTCTCAACCCCCAAACCAAGTATTCTTGACTGTCCCTCCTACATCTAGCCCCCTTTCATTCCTGATATTCTGAGATCTAAGGTCTTTCTTCATGGGTCACTTTTACAGTTTATCTTGGTCAGACAGATCCTTTGTTTATTTTCTCTAGATTTCACAAATAAGTGAAACCATCCAGTATTTATCTTTTCCAGTCAATGATAATGCAATACTTTTTTATTGCAGAGTAAGAGAATATAGGCACTGAAGTTAAAACAAAACAAAACAAAACAAAAATGAAATCATTTTATCATGTTACAGGGTTTACAAGATTAAATTATCAACTGAGGCCCGAGGACCAGTTGAACCATGTCTTATATATTAATATAACGTTTCATTTGTAAAGTCTTTTCTATAAGTCTTCATAATTTTTAAGGTAATTTTATCACCCTAAAGTCAAAGCTTGAAAAAAAATATATTTTCACTAACAAGGAGACTACATGTCATCATAAAAACAGTGTGGCAGTTACTCTAATTCACCATTATGAGAATAATTATTCTTAAATAAATTCTGCTGAATCTTTCCTCTTAACAAGTGCTTTTTATCTTTATTAATCATGCATATAATAAAATAGTTCAACTTAACATAATGGTAAGATTGACATTTTATTTAGTTAAATCTTTCAAAAATAGCAAGTTTTAATTTAGAACTTACAAGTATCTGTATGCTACTCTCTTAAGTAATTAAAATTATTTGCAAGTAATAAGTTAAGTTATTCCTATCTGGACTGTGTATCATACAGAAAAGTCACCAGATACATAAACTTAATATAGATTACTTCTCATCAGTATTTGGAAATTGTGACATTTCTTTAGAGAATAAACATTAAAATTATCATCAAAGAAATAATTTTTAAAAATATTGAAGGGTCTGAGTGAATTTAAGAGGGAATGACTTTATATGCATTAAATCATGTAAAACAAAAAACTGTACAAAACAGTGTACACTGATGAATACACATGACTATAAATAAACTTGTATATGAATAAATCAACTTTAAAAATCTAGTATTTAATTTTCCCTCAGACGTAATAACTCATAACTCCTTCCACATGGTGTACACTGGCCCTATATTTTGCCCAGTGGTAAGTCAACTTGCAGATGAATGCCATACAAATTAAGGACAAAATTTAAACAAAAAACTATGAATCTGGCTTATTCTAGTCACACAGATTATTGGTCGAATTCACAATAGCCTGTACTGTTTCTATCAGTAAAGAGGTTTATTTCATTTAAGCATTTCTTCTCTTGTGCTTCATTATGTTCTGCAGAGCCCATGCTGGAAGGTTTAATTTATTTAAATGATAAAAGCTTCTTAAACTTAATAGGGAACATGGCCAACTGAGCTTTCCATTTCAAAAGTAGGGCATTTGATCATAAAAGTGATATCAAAATTGAATAATCTGAATGTGTACTGAACTTTGAAATCCGATAAAGGCAAGAGAGAAAAGGGTTAGAGTCATTTATTTAATGACATGGATTTAGTGTTACATAATTTGAGGTGGCCCATCGCTTCCCAGATCTTTGAATTCTAGACCTGACTATAACTTCAGGTCATGGAATCTAGTTGGTTTAGGTTCTTGGTTCTATAAACTTAGCCACAAATTCTCTTGTCCTTTCATCCATTTCAATTTGTACCAACACAACACAGTGATATTTATTACTTATCAAGCATGTATCAGAGTGTATAAATTCTTATTAACAAAGGCCACAGTGACAGGGCTGTGGCAGATGGCCATTAAACAAACTTAGATGTGCAAAGGAAGGGCAGTGATGACACATCACACCCTGTTTTGAAACATAATTGCCTTGACTTACTGAGGACAGTCATAAATCCATAAGCTCTCCCAGGGCAAGGTATGTGCGATAGATCTAATTCAGAAGGGAGCTAGCTAACTCAGTCACTAGCACATGAGATCAAATTCAGTCTCTTAATAAATAAACTCCTAAATGAACTTGAGGAGTGAATGAACTAACTAATGTAAACAACAGAACAAAAAACCAAAAACCAAAAATCAAAGTTCACTAAAGAGGAAAAAGGAAAGAAGGAGGGAAAGGAGAAATGGTGAACAAGGGTAGTTTGTAAATTACAAGTGCATATCCTCTAGAATTATTGATACAATTACTAAATATAATGAAATGCTCTAGGAGCTGGTCTTTTTAACCATGTAAAAGATCATTCATCATAATGCTTCAGGCTATCATAACACAAAAATGTACTTTTCACAAGGAACAAAACATAGGTTGCAAACTCCATCACTGATATTAGTATATATTTGAGGTAGAGTTGCTCTCTCTATATATACTTCTATTGCTAAAGGCTTTTCATTTTAAAAAATAATGACATGGAAGACAAAGCCCTAAAAATAGAGCTCTGCCAAGGTAGAGCTGCTAGGGCTTATATTCACAGACCTGAATATTGCAGTAATTCATGAATTGCTCTCCATGCCTCAATTTCTAGTCTCATTTTTCTTCATTCCATCTTTGCCAGTGTGTATCAAATATCATAGTGTTCTAGGCTAAACAATCAAAGAAAAAAATTACAGGTCTTAAGTCAAGTTTATTGTGACCCAGTTCAACCTATCTCTCCCTGTTTTCTTCATTCCTTACCTGACCTCTCACAGCACACCAGCCACACAGATTCACTTTGAAGTTCTGAATCTATTTGTGATATTACACATACTATTCTCTCTCCTCCTTGCCTGCTGGAAATGTCTACTTATTCTTGAACTTATCCTTCAAATAACACTTAGTTCAGCTGTGCTTTTCTTTAGGAGGTGGGACCAACTACCTAATCAGCAGTGCCCAATTTAACACAAAAAACTCGGGGCTTCCAGCTTCCCACTGAGCATTAAAATATTGAGAGCTCTTCACCTAAAATCAGAAAAGGGACAAGAAGGTGGCAAGGTGCCATTTCAATTTAACACCACGCTGAAGATAATAGTCAGGGAAATGGAATAACGGATCATGAAAGAAATGGTATCTAGAATGCAGAAGAAGAATTAAAACTATGTGTTTGGAAATAATCAGATATACAGAAAACCCTAAATATTGTACACACACACACACACACACACCTGAATATGTAATGAATACCACTACATACAAAAATGGAGCATATGTAATTAATGAAACACTCTCATTCATAGGAGCAGGACATAGCGACAGTGAAACTTGGCAGCCACTGACCCACAGCAATGATGAAATCTGTCAGGCAGACCCTGAAAGGTCCCTGTGCCTGGCAATGGGGTAAATCTCTGCATTGTTATTTGGAATAGACTCTCTCATCTATTGTTCCTTGAATCCTGATTCTTCTACTTGGAGGTTCTCCTTTGTTTCTACTTCTCTATAGTCAGGTGTGATTTGAGAGAGAAAAATGGAAGAGTTTCTTGTATTTGGGGGCTATAGGGCTTCCTCAGGTACTAACTCTTGGTGTGAATCTGAGGGACTCAAGTTTGATTAGAGGCTCCCACCAAGATACTTTCTTTCACAGAGAAAGTATTTTTTTAAAGTTTAAGTTTGTGGTTTCCTCAGCAACATAATACTCAAAATTTTCAGTAAGGTTCTGATCTATGTAATGTTAATTTCATGTGCTAAACATACCTCACAAAAAGATTCTGTCCTAGATAAAATGATCACAGCTCTGGTTTAATCCTTTTTACTCTCTCACCCCTCTACCCCCCCACCTCCCTCTCTTTCCCTTCTCCATTTTCCTCTTTCTCTCTTCTTCCAGATCTCCTAATGGCAACTATATTGAAGACATCAAACTACATGGGCCATCACATAACTTATCTGATCTTTTTCACAAAACTGAATCTTAGTGACCATTTCCATACAATAACTTCAATTTTCTTTCTACTTTTTATTTCCTTTTCTAGATGTTCTTAAAAGTCGGTCAACTCTGGTCTGAAGTCACACTTTTCTTCTCATATCTTACAAATATGTAAACAACCACAGCAACCACATGCTAGTAATTTTTTTTTCCCTAGTAACTATGTTCTTTTTTCACTTGAGGTAACATTGGTCTAAACACTGTATATGAATATGTAATAAGACTTTTTAACACATAAATAGAAAATAGCTTTTTTTGGAGACTTGGTCTTGCTATTTTTGTCTGTGGAACAGCCGGCTCACGTTGCCTGGGGTACCACAGATTCAAGCCCAGCCTCAGCTTCCAAGGTATCTGGGATTACAGATGCATACCACCATGCCAGCTATTTTTTTGAGACTAGGCCTCACTACGTGCCCCAGGCAGGACTGGAACCACGATCCCTGGCCCTGGCCATGGCTTCCTAGGCTGCTGCTTACAGGCATGCACCACCATGCCTAACCTGAAAATAATATTATTTAACATTTAGCAAATGTAATACATTTTACAAGGAACTTTAGCATATGTTGCTTTATTTTCTCCCCCACAGTTCTATAAATTAGGCAGGATAATTTCATCCCTATTAGACAGATGAGGGTCAGAGAAGTTATATGATTTGCCTAAGCTCACTTAGTAAGTAAATAGCCAAGCTGGGACTGAAATGTATGTCCTCATTCTGGCTCCAGTGTTCCTTCCACTATTCCACACTGACACTCTCAGTGTTATGCATAATTTTGTTCTGTAGTTTACAATGCACTTTCAACGATATTACTTTACAAGACCTCATTTGAAACTATTCTTTTTCCCCAGGAACACATCTAATATGTGACTTTAGCTTTTGTCTTGTAAAATAATTGCTGAGCCCCAGGAAGAACAATTAGAATATAGGCAAGCTACAGTATCTTTAAAGATATTTTTTCATAATGAATGAAATTTTCTGCAACTTCTATTGGCAAAACCAGCTCTAGTATATTTATTTAAACAATTGTCAAATTTTGCATTTTATTTTTAAAGGATCAATACAACTTTTACTTATCACACACAAATTCTTCACCTTTGGAAAGTACACACCGAGAAGGCAAAAGTTTTTCTGATCAAAGTGTGATCTTCTGGAGAATTTAGAAATGCATATGCTTAGTCTAGATGATATATTGCAGTTTCATTCTCTTTAGTTTGAATCAAATTTACACAAAATGAATAATTCTTGGGTATTTCTTAATTTCATAGAATTTGATAGTTAAACTCAAAGTGATCAGGCACTTAGATGCACAATTGTCATTCACATTTGGACCAAGAATTCACTTTTCCTGATTGTGATTCCACCTTCACTTTCTCCAGAAGGCATCTGATATCTAGACTATAATTGCAGGGCAATGGTTTAAAAAAAAGAGGGGGGACTTCTCTGAGAGTCAGGAGACAAGAGATGGATTCTGTCTCTGATTACTTACATACACTTGACCAGCCTATAGCCCTTCTAACTATGAGGTATACTTAAAATTCTATTCTATTTAAGGTAAACAATTTTTATTTTATCAGGATTCTTTCATTCCATGTAAAATACATATCAACTGCTTATGTTGAATCTAATCAATGGTAGGTATAAATCAAGTGTCCACGCAAGTTCAAAATTGAGAATGGGTTCCACAAGCATTTATTAATTGCAAACAGTTAAATACTTCTGCAGAAATTTTTTTCAATTTGACTTATTTCTTGGAGTTCTGTACTTTCTATTTGAACAAAATTACACATGCAAGTAGTTTGCCCTGCCTATTTGGGTCATCTGTAGTCTATCTCAGTGGAAGGGGTGTTCAATATATGCAGATAATGCAAAGGGGACAGCCCTTCCGTGTCTTTCACAAATTAGTAAGCGCTATACCAAATATAATCTTTTAGGTTTAATTTAGCAAAAGTTTAGCAGAAACTAAATGGTAATTAGTGTCACTTCCAACTTGAAAACTTCCTTTGCAGGAAAATTGGTATTTTGAGGGTCTAAAGGGAAAAACACTGATGTGTCATTTGGAGATTGAAGTTATAATTCTAACCAGGGCTCTATGTATCTATGCAACCTCGTGCACAGTCCCACAATTCTTCTGAGTTTTATTTTCTTTATTTAAATAGTGATGACAGTGTTGGGTTTGGTTCTTTTTAGTTCTATCTTTAAGTATATAAGAGATGAGAACCTGATGTTCAAAGAAAAAAGAAAACTTTTGGGAAATACAATCTATTCTATGCTTTTGAAATTATCCCTAATGCAATTTCTTGCTAGAAAATAACACACTTGCCCCATTTTTCAGGTGTCAGAAATTCACAGCATCAAACCCTGCTGAGGCTTCTATGACCCTCATAACAATTACAAATCTAGGATACAGGTGCTGCCTTTATTTGTGTTTTATCTGCTTTTTCCGGAGGCAACTGCTCACGCTGTGCTCAAAGAAGATGAGAATTTGTTGCTAATTACCAAGGGTTTGTACTTCTAAACATGCTGGCCAGTAATTGAATTGCAGTGTCTAGAGCTGAGTATTAGCTAATAACTTTGTCCCTACTGTGTAGAACTATAATTAGTTATTCTAGAAGAGTATGAGAATCAATGCCAGAAGTGTTGTAATTGACTGTGTTAAAAAGTGTGGAGCTGTTTAAATGATTGAGATCTGCCAGTGCAGTGCCAACCAAGATGCATGCACATACACACACAGCAACATCAGCAGACATCTTTGGAAGAAAAGCTTGAGCTGTCATCATTGGGAAGTCTAGGTAAAGACATCAAAACTCTGTAAATTATTGGGGTAAAAATTGTGAAAAATTATACATAAGTATTAGCATTATAATATATAACTTCACTGGCAGCTTTCTATTTAAGTACATTCATATCATTGGTGCCATTTTTAACAATTGTTAAAATTTAAGTGTCTATGATTTATTCTATTTGAAAGTGTCATTATACAGTCAAGATAGATCTCCAACTGTCATATTCTACTTCTCTGAATATCATCAGTTGCCTGTGTTACCAACTAGAGCCTCACGTTTCATATACTACTGTGATAAGAGGCACAGTTTTCTACTAAAGTAATAAAAACATTGAGAAGAGGCTTTGTTCTGTTTTCCTAGAAAGCACAAATTACACCAACTTTATGTACACTTCAGAGTGTTTTGACTTTAAGGGGAAGATAATCTGTGAGGAGAGAACTGAATCTTTTTAGTTGAAGATTACATACTATAAAAGCCACAGTATGTGAGTTCATAGTTGATTGAGAAGACAAAAATGGAAGGAGAGAATAAGAGTTTATATTTTTGAGTCACATAAGTTCTAGATGCATATGAAGCATAAAGGGCACAAAACTTACTGATCAAATAAATAGAGAAATATATTCTATTTATGATTTGGAGGACTGATTATTATTAAGATGGAAGACTCTTTCCTTTGATTCACAAATTTATTGCAAATATAATATAATGCATATACTACATTGAATTGTATTATACTAACAAGATCTTTTAAAGAAATTAACAAGATAATTCTACATAACAAGATAGTGTGCTATTAGGGCATCTATTAGTTTTTCTGACTTTTCTAATAAAATACCACAGACGAGTTGATTGATAAGTCACAGAAACTTATGTCTCAGAGATGCCAAGGCTGGAAGTTCAAGAATAAACCACCAGCAGGTTTGACATCTGGTAAGGCCCTACTTCTTGATTCATAGACAACTGTCTTTTCACTATGCCTTCAGATATGTAAGGAAAAGAGAGGTCTTGGCAGCTTCTGTAGCACTAATCCCACCTTCATGACCTAATTACTTCCCAAAGACCCCCATCTCCACATGTTATCACGCTGAGGACTAGGTTTCCATATCTGAATTTAAAGGATATAGAATCATTCAGACTATAGGAGCATAAGCCAGATAAATAAGCAAATGAATAGAACAGATTCCAGAAATAGAATCATATACCTTTGGGCACAGAATTATGATGTAATTCATACTGCAGCATTGTGGAGGAAAATTGTCTACTCCGTACAGCTGTTGGGTTAATTGAATTTCCATATGGAAACACGCATACATATAAAATATACATTTTATTCATTTGATCATTATTTTACTAAGGACAAAATAAAATAACTGCTAAAATAGAGTGATTTCATTTTATATATTGCCTCAGAGTTGATGATTTCTATAGATAGGATTATCCTACCCCTAATGGGGAAAATGGTTTCAAGAGTTCAAAATCAATCATTTTACAGTAGTAATGTTCATGATGGCTCAATAACTATAATCAATGTCATTGTAATCAATTTACATGACCCATAAGACTCTTTTTTCTTGTGTTACCCTTCACTATATGAAAATAAATCTCTCCAAATTGTCTTTTATTTAATATTAATAGAATTAAGACACTTCCTTCCACATCTAGTCAAGAATAACAACATGGGAGTGCTTGTTAAAAGAATCTGAGAACATAATAGACTTACAGAGCTCTTTGTTTCTACTGGGATGATTTTATCTACAATTAAAATCTGTCCTTGACAGTAGAGGACAGTATATCAAAAGTTGGTAGAGTAAAAGTACAAAGGCACAATTTCCAATTCGTTGACATTTAACTAAACAGTATCATTTTACAGACAAGATGGAATGGCTATAGCCTATGATGCTCTTTCCTAATAATATTACTTTTCCACTGGCTTCATTTGTAAAAATTAAAATTTACAGAATATTGAAAATATAACTGACCATTCTTTAAAATATTAATTACCCTGGTGAAAAAAAAATTAAGAGAAAATGTGAATATAGTAATTAAGTATAATTCTCTTCCTTTTGAAATAATATAAATTTTTAAACTATAAGCTAGATAGATTTTGTTATCCACAAGGAATTGAGATATATAAATATAGTATAAATTTTTACTAAAGTTTGAAGCTCAACTGTATTTATCTACTTTATGTGGCTTCACCTTCTGCTTTAATCCTCAGAAGTAATTTGTTATACTAAGTATAAAATACTAATTACAATACTTGCAGGGATTTCATCTAAACATTATAAAATAATTTGAACAATATCACCATTACCATGGGTTTAATAAATGTGATGCAAATAATTTATAAAAATAACACCCCACAGAAAAGAAAGAAAATATAATGATCTCAGTTGGGTAAGATGGATTTTGAGGGCTGATCACCAGTGACCTCATTTCCTTTGTTTCCTCCCTGAGACTGAATTAATCTGATAAAACTTTGATCTTGAGTCATCCCTTCAACTGGCCTTCTTGAGTTACACAGGCTGCTTGCTGTGCACATACTACTGAATGATGAAAAAATGTGGACGTTCACACACATATGGCACATGTGATAGCTCAGAATCCCTAATAATAACAACTGGGCTTTCAGTGGACACTTCTTGTTTCTGGACAACTAATTCTGCTTACCCTCCTTTGACTTTCAAAGAAATGTTAGCAGATGATCATGCCTTTTAATTAGAAAACCTGGGCAAAGTGGTCAGTATTCTTCTTGGTCTGTCATCATTATCTATGAATTCAGAATTCCTGGACTGTATACTATGCTGAATGACTTATCAGGGGTGAGTGGCCCAGATAAGAAACCTCTGAGCTTACTTATTCATGAGAAGACTAATATCTACCATATCTACCTCACAGTGTTATTCTGAGTTAACAGATGCTATAAAAGTACATCTGCAATCTGTGCAGTGTTATATAAATATGAGCTATTATTAAAATAAATATATTCAGAGTTTCATGAAATCAAAGGAATTCTGTATGTTAAGAAGAAACTAATAAAAGATGACATTCTTAATTGTTAAGAATCAGGTTTTCTGAAAATAGGTTTTTAAAATAGGAAAAAAATTCTGTCAAGTACTACTTATAGATTTTTTTAAAAAACTAGAACTGTGAAATGCAATGTTCATTATTAAGAGCTATTACTATTCAATATTTTTAACTAAACAGAACTGTGGATGAATACTTAAAAGAACCCTGGACATTAAAGCTTTCTTGTTGCTTAGTGTTTCTTATGAATGGATGAGACTCACCATGATTGCCTAAAAGTGTATCACTTCAAAAGACAAATATTTTTCAATATATATAGTCTTTAATTTACCTTGCCCACTATGACTTACATATGCTAATATATTCCTGCCACGTAAGTTCTCTATGAATAGATAGTATATTTGTGTTCATCTATCAGGCTTTACAGTCAAACACAAGGCAACTGATATCAATGGAGCACTCATCAAGCAATTAAAGAGGAAGAATTTAAGTATCTATTTCAGACCAGATACTGGGTTATAATTTTGGTATAGTAGTTTGCAGACCCATTATACAGTTCAGTTAGTTATACAGTCACAGAAAGTCTCAATACAAATCATTTTAAAGAGGTTCACTAATAAAAGAAATTCTCACAGGAAAAAAAGTACATTATGAAGAAAAAAACTGAAAGGACTTCAGTGGGAAGAGAAGTGGTGTGTATATATAATAGCATCCCAAGCAGAGAGATTACCTTGAACAGAAGCAATAAGTAGGGTCAAGGAGAATAGAGAAAGATTTGAGGTAATTTAATTATGAGCATATTTTAAGGGCAAAATAGATTAAGGGCCATCCTTAATCTTTGGAAACTCATAATGTTCGCCCTCCAATAAAAATTACATTATGGTTGTAAAGTTAAAGACAACTTATTAACTAAATAATGTCTCCAATTTTTCCAGTGTCGCATACTTGTCTTGGAATCTGATAAAACCTGTAAAATATCTGTCAAGAGTGTATACTGTCCAGACATAGAAACTGTAAATCTTATTTCAAAAGTTAAATAGATTCTTTGAAATCTGCATTTGACCTCAGGTTCAGAACTTCTAGTCAAAACAACAACATTATTTGTATGCAGTTTGTTTTCTTTTTTTGTTCCAGAGCAACAAGTTCTTCAAAGTAAGGTTTTGACGGAAGTGTAAAAGTAACTCATTTGAAAAAAGAGAAATTATTTTCCAGTGTAATAGAGGGTATCTAAGATATTATCTACTGAGTGTCAACATTCGCTATCTTAACAAAGAAAACTTTACTAGAGAGTTCTGTGATCCTCTGAAATTTTAAATCCCCTAAGCCTGCTCACTCCAACCAGGATGCTGCTTTGCAGACTGAAATATTTATCTGAGAAGAGTCTGCACAAAATTGCAAGTAGACAAAAATTTATGTTCCTGGAGACCCAGGCCATGGGATTTAAGTGTTACTCTTTTGTCATATAAACCTGTAGGGAGCTCGAAGAATTAAAGGTAAAGTTTGCTGCCTAACTCTAAGATTTCCAGCAGAATATTATCTTTGATTTACAATAGCAGCTCAAAAGTGTTTTATAGGAAGGGCTATAAACATAAAACATAATCAGATGTCAACCTTTGTAGCAAAGTAGATGGTGTTTTTTGGAGGACTGGGGTGGGAATATTTTACATTTGAAGCAGCACTGTTAAGAATTCTTGCTCTTGACAAACAAAAGATTATAGTTAAATTTCTTCCCATTCCTAGAGAACACATATTTGAATAAGTCAGGTCTGGTTAAACCAGTGGGGAAGGAAGAAGATCAGGTGCAAGTCAATCTGTGACAGGACAGAATCACTGTCTAAACCAAGTTATCAATATATGTTGTTAAACAACAATGTAGCCACAATATGTAAAAGATGTATATATGGGCCTTTATGAGAATACATATATATTTGATTGCAGAAAAATACATTCTTGCCCTCCCTATTTGTTCATTGTCAGTGTGTGTGCATGTGTATTTGTCTTATCTAATCTCATGAACACATTACTGATATTTAATTTTGATTGATTTATATTTGGTTATCACATCTCTTACATAGGTGGTCAGACACAGAGGATCTTGTTCTACCTGCTATTTAATCTACTGCCCTCCTCATGCTCAGTACTATTTCGTTCCCCTAAGTGATCATCTAACATTATACCTAAATTTGCCCCATGCTTTCTCCCCACCCTAAAATGTCTTCCAGGGTTTAAAGAATATGACATTTAGAGAAATAACCTCTAATCATAACACACCCATGTTTTAACTCCATACTGATTTTCTTCCTTTGTTTATTTTTATAAGGTGATCTTGCTATTCATATTTTTGACATGTTATGCATCTGAAATATTTTGTATAGAGGTCAAAATGAAGTCTTGTCAATCCCACCATGTAAAGCTAATTATTTAAAGTCAAGAATCACTTCTGGATATTAGTCAGAAGAGAATTAATATCCACTAGCATGTAAAACCTTCCCCTTGTCTCATTAGAGCAATATAGACTGATGAGCTCTGTGTGACAATTTAAAAGAAAGAACTCATGGGAAGGTTTTAATTGTCTCATTTCTGGCTCCCATGACTTACTTAACTAAACTAAATCTGCTTATTTCCAGACATGACTTGTTTTTAAGTAAAAGTCACTTAAACATATGCCTTGATTTATTTGAATATGGGAGAGGAAGGGGAAATGACTATGAATAAATAAGATACCCCTCTCACATCTTTAAGGACAAGTATTATATTTAACTATATTGATTGCTATGTGAAGAAGGTTCTGAATGGATTTTTTCAACAAAATAAATGTACTGATAGGTAAAGTGGCTTGTACCTATTCCTTAAGAACTTTTCTAAGGCACTTAAGATGATTGACAATACAAGGATCTGCTCTATCAATAGGCTAAATTAGGGTGGAAGACAAGCTTTCAGGGAAAGCTCATATTGTAGGAAAAGTGACCTTCTAATTCTATAATAAACATTGTCTGTAGATAACAATACCATTGCCCACTCATTTAATAAACTGAAAATACCAGGCCAACTTTCAGTTAAAAGTATGATTGCATTACCCAGATTTCATCTCTTTTGCACCTCTTCTCAAATTTTGTAAGGCATGGATTTCAGTTCCTTCCCTTTACCCAGTGAGGGTTAAGAATAACATAACGCATGGAAGAAGGGTCAGACCATCTGATTGGCACTTGAAGTTTACTTACAATGACTTTTCAATTTCATGCTAGAAAGAAAGGAGAAAGTAAGAAACTTTGGACTAATTTAAATTGATATTATTTTCTAAGAAATTCATTACCAATCTTTTCCTAGCTAGAGGCAGTAATACAGATTTTTGTTTCCTTCTTGTGCTTGCTTTATTTATTTATTTATTTATTTATTTGTTTGTTTGTTTGTTTGTTTGTTTGCTTGCTTGCTTGTTTGTTTATTGAGACTAGGTTTTGCTATTTTTGCCTGTGGAACCACAGGCTTACGTTGCCCAGGATACCACAGACTCAAGCAATCCCCAGGCTCAGTTTCCCAGGTAGCTGGGATTACAGGCACGCGCCACCATGGCTAGCTATATTTTTTTGGAACTAGGTCTCACTATGTACCCCTGGCGGGACTCAAACCGCAATCCCTGGACCCAGCCGTGGCTTCCTAGGCTGCTGCTTACAGGTATGCACCACCATGCCTGGCCCCTCTTCTTGTGCTTAACAATAACCTCTACATTTATGTCTTAAGACCTATATGTATAAAGAAAGAAAAGTATTAGTGGCCTATTACTAAAAGTACTATAAATTGTTTTGCAAAAATATTCTGCATTCCTTCTGTGGCTAAATACAGGCTAGCATTAGAAAGGACATTGGTCCCAAAGTGAGTTTCTAGGGCTTAAATTCTATCTCTGCTATTTACAAAGTTAAGATGTGGGGGATCCCCCTTAGCTTAGCTTCTATACCTCTCAGCTATCTAGATTATAAAGTACAACAGTAACGTCTTCCCCGAAAATGAAGTAACATCTGGAAACTGATGGCTTGAAGAGTATACACCATGTTTTAGAAGCTTTGGTATAGTTAGTATCGTAAGCAGCAAAAAAGTATGAAGTGTCCTATAAAATGTGATACAACCTTAGATTTTTATAAACTCTTTATTTCTGTCAGAGGCTGCCAGCCAAGACAACAAATAAGTTCATTTATTACGTATACATAGTAAAAATATACAAAATAACCAAATTACTATAAAATTGGATAAAATATTAATTCCCATGAGATAATGGTGGGTAGGAGATTCATCCATAAATTTGTTGGTAACTCCCAAGGAATATTTCTTAAGGTAAACATTGGAGAAATGAAGAAGCTGCTCTCTGCACTACAGATGTCTATCATGCCAGTCTTGTCTTCAGTGTTCTGAAGCCAGATAGGGTAGTGAAATGAAGTATTCCTCATTTCACAGCATGAGTCTAGTCCAGTCTCAGCTGGCAGCCTCTGACACATTTCTTTTAGTTTTTATATTAGATATTAGTAAGTAACTACACTGAATAAAATAATTCAACTAAAATTTCCATTAAAAACTAAACGTCAAGTCGGCACGGTGGCGCGTGCCTGTAAGCTTCAGCCTATGAAGCAGCTGGGGCTAGGGATCGTGGTTTGAGTCCCACTCGGTGCAACGGAGTGAGACCTAGTCCCAAAAAATAGCTGGGCGTCGCAGTGCATGCCTGTAATCCCAGCTACCTGGGAAGCTGAGGCTGGGGATTGCTTGAGTCTGTGATACCCCAGGCAATGTGAGCCTGCAGTTCCACGGACAAAAATAGTGAGACCTAGTTTCAAAAAAAAACAAAAACAAAAACAAACTAAAAGCCAAACTATGGAAGGTTTTATTAACTGAATATCCAAAGGTAAACTTTCTTGCACAGCATTTTATAGATGAAGGAGAGGTGAAGTAAATTTAAAAAATAAGAAGGAATAAATTGTTCCATTTTCCCCGTTTGGTTAGCTGAGAAAGTTGAGTCTAAATACTTCCATGAATTAAAATATCTATGAATTAAAATATCAATGAAGTATATGAACTAAAATATGTTGTCTGGTTCACACAAAAATGGTCAACCAGATTATAAATACTTGAAGTTTAGAAGTAGTATTTCTCAAAGAATTTTCAAATAAGTACACAAATTATAATAATTTATGGGAGAGTCCTACTTCAGACCAATCAAGTCAGAGTCTTTGCAGGTGTGCTCCAGGAATTTGGAGTCTTAAATTTGTAAGTTTTGGAGTTGGTAAGTTTCAACCAACACTCAGTTCCTAGAGGGAAGGTCCAAGATTATACTTGTTTTTAAGTCCCCCAACTTATTCTAAAGTGTAACCTGGGCAGAAACCACTGCTTCAAAGAATTCCAAACTTCTTGCTTTATCTGTCAAATAAAAGGTTAGAATCTGTATTAGTTTAAAGCATAATTCTGCCTTTATATGCAAACCTCCAGCTGGGTGTTATTGCTGAGATTAGGATGGCCCCTGAACACCCACACTCACCATTTTCTTTACTTCCACAGGGGATCAACTCTTTGAATGTGTTCCATTCAACCTACCCAATTTGGGCAATTTTATTCCCCAAATGAAACTGATGCTCAAAAGTTGCCACTTGATTATCATTTTTATTACAGTGCAACTTTACTCAGTTCACATTTATTAGTTGGATATGGGTCTCTACCTTCATGCATTTGACTGTTATAACAAAAGTACCATAAGCTGGGGTGACATAAATAATGGAAATCTATTTCTTATTCTAGAAACCAAGGAATCCAACATCAATTCACCAGCAAATTTCTTATTTGGTCAAAAAATATTCTGTAGTTCATAGATTGTGCCTTTTCTGTGTGTCCTCCTATGGTAGAAGAGGGTGAGGAAGCTTTCTTTGTCTCTTTCAGTGGTGCTAATACCATTGGGAGACTCCCCTCTTATAATGTAATCACCAATGTCTAAATTCCTAACAGCACTATCTTGTAGGACACAGCATTCAAATCATAGCAGTCTCTATGCCTTTAAAAGACAAAGTCTCACATCACTATAAAGTCACAATGGTAGTGAGGCACCATACAACTTTAGGTGAAATTACAACTTAAAAAGATACTGACAGTTTTGTTTTTTTAACATCTATATAAATTATCTGTTTACCTTCATCACATGATCAAAAATAACAAATTTTTACCAACTTTGAAAAGTATGTTTAAAATGTATACTCTCTATATGGTTTAAATGAAACTCACACATTAAGAATCATTGTGAAGAGCTACAAGGCTACCTTCCAGAGTCACTAATATGTAATTAAAAGTTCAAGTTATTGCAACACAGGGAGATGGCATATACAAATTAGGACACTGTAGTCAGAGAAACAGGGGTTCACATATCAATCAAAATCAAAACACGTAAGGGCAGAAGCTTTGTAAAGCTTCTCAATTTGCAATTTGCAAGGAAATTCTTTCCTTGTATGGAAAATTCTGGGTGATTTCAGGTTGAGCAATAACACGTATTAATTTTAACAATAGCAAATATTTCTTTTGAGCACAGCTGTGGAAGCTACTAGAAATGCACTAAATGACATAGGATTTAAAAGAGAAAATTCTCTTAACAAGGAAGAAGAGAAGGCTGGTTCTCAAATAACCTTTATGAAGTTAGGAGCTGTCAGGACTGACTTTATCCAAGAAAGAGAAGAGAAAAAATCCCACCCTCATTTGGAACAACTATTAACACAGGAAAGAATGGATCAACCCAAGATTTTCAGCTGCTAAACAAAGGTTGAGCTCTGTACTCATATTTACTTCTTGTTAAGTCTGAACTCAGCCTCCAGAGAATAGAAAGAATATTGAAAGATTTCCTTAATAAAGACAACTCAGCTTCATTAAAAATTAACTTACTTTTGTGTAACTATTGATTTTTTAAAAACCCTTTTGCTGCTGCCACTTACTTCTCTCAATAATTCCCTGTACTTTATAGGACATAGTCATACAAGGGGGAGATTAGTATACTTTCTGAAGACCTGGGTTTTGTTTCCAGAAGTGGCTTGACCATATAATAATGAGGGGGTTTGGCAAGGTACTTTCTCTTGTAAGACCTTGGTTGTTTTAACTACAAAATGGGTAAAACAATATGTTCCCTGAAAGACACATAAGAATACTAAGATGATGGTTCACAGGTGACATGATGATGGGAGAACCTCGGGGTATACAACAATGTAAAAATGTGTGTGTGTGTGTGTGTGTGTGTATAAAATCAACAAAAAAAATACAAAATAAATAGAAAAGATTTCTAAATACAAGAGGTCTGGAAGTGTCAAATGGTGTTATTAGTACAAATTTAAGGATGATCAAAGGAAGGTAGATGAGGTTAAGGTGGTTAACCAGGGTAAAGAATAAATAAGAAATATGACCACAGTTAGTATATAGATTTTTGAGATCCTGATCAATGTGTTTTTTCTCTTATTATCACAAGATACTGCCCAATAGCTATTTTATTAAACACTTCAAATCAAGTGGGAAAAAATTGAGGACTTATGGTATGGAAAATTCAGCAATGGCAAAAAAGAGCTTTCTTACCTCAACAATATATTTGGGAAAGGAAGTATAACCCCATGAGTTTATATATTTTGAAGCAACCAATAGAAAGCCTAAATGAAGACTGAGTCCCTTTGCTAGTAGCACCAAACTTCACACCATGGTCAGAAACCATGATCATCACTCACCAAACCAGGCATTTGGAAGCTTTGGCACAAACTTACTCTAACTTGAAATGGCTACAACAGCAGATATTTTCTATACTACATAATCAAGGGCTAGAAAATCTGAATCTTTGGTAAAAAGTGGAACAAGACAACATAGTTTTCAGAACTTCCTCTAGTGCAAAAGACTCTTGGAAGAAAGTGTAAGAAAGGGAGAAAGAAGCAATTGGGACAAGTAACCAGGGAATATGTGAAGGGTAGATCCTGCTAAGGATAGATGGACACACTCCTTTGATTTAAATCTCATCTACAGTTTGCTTTGACCTGAAGTCTAGCAGAAAGAGTTCTTTGCTAGTCACTTCCCTGTGGGATGCTGGCATTACACAAGCTGCCAGCAATGGTGAATGTTAAATCGCCAGACACAAAAGTTGTCTCTTGTAGCAAATCAGTTCTCTGACTGAACTCAGTTGGTCTATGTGGACCATAAGCCCATGAGTTGGAAAGCCCTAGCTCCCCTTTTGGGTGTTACCCCAGACAGCTGCCACACCCCTAATAAGTAGTATGCTGTCCTCACAGTTCGTCATCCTACAAAAAGTCCACTTTAATCTAAAATCAAAATTGAGTATGACTTTCTAATAATGTTTCTTCGCATATCTTATATGGAATGGCTCAAAAGCACCACGTTTGTCAAATCTCCAAATAAATGCAATGCCTAAAAGGTATACAATTAAAACTTTCAGAGAACTATTCACATATATTTTATTCATTTTCATTTAAACAATTCTTAGAAGAATAACTTTGATAAAGGCTGAATGGGTATGGGGGTGGGTTGGAAATTGGTGAGGGGCTAGAGTATTTTTCATGGGGGCAGAAAAAGGCCAGGCTGAGTGAATAATAGTAGGTTCCTTACTTCCATGTGGAGTGTATATCCTAGGGTACAGGTAAGTGCCTGGAATTTCTCAGCAGGAAATGCTGTACATTCAGAATTATTCCCAAGTTCCCAAATGAGCAATCATTTCCCTTGTCACACATTCTTTATCCATAAGCTAAATAAATCACCTTGTATCTGAGACATTTTCTCTATCTCTTTTTGGTAGGGAACAGGAGATCACAATAACTGGTGACAATCCTGCACTACCTTCAGGTCAAAGTCTTACTGTTTTAAGAAGAGCTGTCCAATTATGCTGTACATGGGAATCACCTGGATGAATTCTTACTCCCTAGTAACTATGGTTCAGTCTTTCTGAAGTGGGGTGCAGGAATGTGCAACTTACAAAAGTTTTCAGATGATTCTTAGCTATTCACTCTGTGATCCTCAATTTTCCGATTAGTTTGATTTAAGAGGTTCCCCAAAACATTCATGGCCCCATAGCATCTGCCCCAGGTTGCCCACAGTCCTTCAGAGCATAATTCCTTTACCTGAAATTTTACTAAATCATCTTCTAAAGTGTAAATATAAATGTGATATCATGCATGTATTATACTTTAATGTATATATTATATGCATATATGTATTTTTTGTATATATATTTAAATGTTTGCTTAAAATGTTAAACACTGTAAATGAAGCAAATGTTTTAAACATTATATTTATACATATGCATGTCACCTGAATGTTATAAGTAATTCCTAACCACTGTGATTCCAATTATATTCACTAGGAAAGAATCCTTACACTTCCCTTATCAGTCATTTGAATGGTGGCCCTTCTCTGGGGTTAATAATCCAACATTTTCTTCCATTTTTCACTTCCTTACCTCCAGAAAAGGAGTAACCCCTCTATTGGATGAGGTTTTAGAAAAAAAAATGAAACTAGACATTTCCTCTACACTTTGGAAGTTGCCTTTCCTGAAGAAAAGTAGTATTTGGAACTATAGGCTAAGGGATTGATTTTATCAGGGCAGACTCTGACCTTGCAACATTTGTTACTCAGCCAGATCAGTGTATGAATCATAAATCTGCCTGATCCAGGAAAAAAGTTCTAGAAAATGCCCTCAATCAGCTTTATCAATAATAATATTCATATTGTAATCTCTTCATGAGTCCCAAATATTGGGTAGGCCTAAAGATTCTTTGTCTTCGGTCCTGAACGGCTCTATAACGCACCAAAAGATACTGTCAGGGTCAACAGAAAACAGGGTGTTTTGAAGCACCAAAAAAGCTGAGTAAAATGTAGGAAGTGGAAGTAGTCAATACTAAAAGTTCTAGGACTGTTGGGTGAGGAGTAGGGGAGAATGAACTCATTAAAAGGAAAATTTACACCAGTTTTCTCACCACTGGACTTGCTGTGGATTTTTTATATTTATAGCATTACTTCTCTTTAACAAATTAAACAATTCTAGTCACTTTGATCTCCTTAGAGATACTGTTTATGTTAAGGGATATAAATCCATGTAATAATTATATTCACTCTTTTTGCAAATAGGAGGCACTCAAATATTGATTCAATTACTTGCCAAACATTTTTTGAACATTACAGTGCAAAGAAATACTCCAGGTGTTTTGATTACATTATTCATAATGTTTGACCTCAATAGTTTACAATGTGATGAGAACAATGGATCAAAAATAAGAAATGTAATAAAAGATTCAAGCAATAAGCTAAATGAGCTACTTCTCTAAGTTTACCAAGCTTTGATGCAAAAGAATCTCATGCCCAGATCCTATCATACAGTGCCATCCAGAATATAGGGTGAAGGTCATTTTCCCTGCTTGGCTGACCATCAATCTTGAGAAAACTTCATTGAGCTTTATTTTTCACTGGAGATATTCTCTAATTCATGATTTTCTCTTTTTAAATGATAGTTCTCTTGCCTGAATTTCTTTTAATTAATAACTCCGTGGAATATTTTTCGTTAAAAATGAATTTTACCTTTACTATGAAATGTCAGACATGAATAAAATGAGCAACTTTTTCTTGCAGGGAATATTATAAAAAGGAAAGATACTAGTTCACCTTTACCTGACAAATTTGACTAGTGGAATGAGCTTGTTAAAGTAATATTTCTCTTTCTTCCCAAATCAACAGCCTCTCTTTATCATATTATTTCATAATGAGATTAATAGATGCAAAATAATATTTCTAATAAATCCTTCAAGGATACCATAATGTTAAAGACAGGAGAAATTCAAAAATCTGTGAAAATAAAATGTAGTTACCTTTTATTTCTAAAAGTGTAATTCAGATTTAGCTCGAGTTTCTAAATAAAAGAGTGAACTTAGCTTTTGGTTTACAAAACTCCTGGATTAATACTAAGCACAGATTGGAAAAGCTCTTTTCCATTTTTCTCCTTGTTTCTCTTGAATGTCTTGCATTAAGAGGAACAAATTTACATAATAACTCTGTTCTACAGCCACAGGGGCTTAGGCAAAAGAATAGTATTTCAAGAGATATCAGAGGGCTCAGACAGTCAAACTTGATAGATAGAACTCAGAATGAGATTAGGACTTAAAATTAAAGTGCAAATTTAATGTCAAGTTAAATTGGCTAATGCTAATCTTAGGACACATAGCAAAACAGAGCATGAGAGTCTGTTCACTAACCTGTATTACAGAGATGCAATATATGGCTGAAAGTTTCATGTACTGGACATGACATGACAACTTCTGCCAGTTCTCTTAATATGTAACATTAATCTAATCATTTCATCCAACTTTAGAGGTCACAGTTGAGATGGTACACCTGATAGAGGTTTTGCCTAATATGGAGAGTTTAGAAAGGGAAGGTAGATTTTGGAACAGAGTCAGCATTTTCTTTGGGAAACCTCAACCTTAGTGTGTGCAAGTGTGCAAGTGTTTAGTTCTGCATTTCTCAGCATATTCTATTGCTATATGGAAATCTACATAATTGCCACTACATATTACTCTTGTTTTATAAGAGGAGAGTCTACCTTCTAAAAATCAGAGCTGAGTACCTTGTTAACATTTCTCTTACTCAATCACGAGAGACTGAGAGGCTTTACTAATATTGAGACTTTGACTTTCTCTTTCCATTAGAATTTTAGGAGCAGGTTTTGGACTGCAACTTAAGGAAACACATTTTTGTCATCATCTTCATCACCATCATCACCACAAACCTCCACTAGACTCTTCCATGTGCGTTCTTAGGGAGGTCTACCATGATAATGGTGATGAAAATGGTGACAAAAATGTGATATTTTTTTTTTCATTGCAGTAAGACCAGCTCTGGTCTTTATAACAATTTTGAAGTGTGAACCTATGAGGTGGGCATGAGACCCTAAGCCTTAGGGTCTGGATATGCACTTCTAAGCATCCTTCATTTAGAAAAGCACCTGGCAACTGGCAAAAGAGCCTGTACATTTATTGACCTCTGTTGATCTCAATTCACAGAAGTATAACAACTGGAATAGAGTGAGTACTCATGTTTCCAAGATCATACACCTGAATCCAAAGATGGTGCTCTAGCACCATGGTGTGGGTGTGGGTATAAGTAGAATAGCACTTATTTTCTGACTTCAGTGGAAGCTATGGTCCATTTCTGCCTATGGGGTTGTTAAAGAAGGAGTCATACATGTGGGACACTCCCCCTTTTCCTTTTCACCAGAACAACAATTAAAGATTCAGTCTGAATGGAATAAAGAATTCAGGTTCCTCCTGGAGAATTTCAAATATTATTATTTCCCTTTACTATATTTGGCTAAATTTTAACCAACTGAAATGTATTAACTTATAGCAGCTCAATGACCAAGTCTAGAATTTATCTTTAATAACACAAAGAATCTTCAATTACTTCAAAAATGTATTTTTTACAAATTTTTATGAATTTTATTTTATGAAGATACATTGATTCCAATAATTTTCAGAGTGTCTCATTTTCCTGCTATTTTCATCTCTGCTTATTCCCCCATGGGAATCTGGTTCTACTTTGCATGGGAAGCAGCACATGTTGTTTTAAATTAGTGAACTCTGCAATATTATTATTCAGTCCTACAATCAATAATGCCACTGGAGTGCAATGCAGAGTTGGACGCATGGGGTAAAATATTTTTCTCTATATTCAACAGTTTAACACTATGTGGGGGCAGGGTATCTACACATATATACATACATATATACATCTATATGGTGCTTCAGGAGAAGGTAAGTACTTGTGAAACTAAAGCACATAGGGAGACAATGCAGAAAGTGAGGTCAAACCTGATTTTTGAGTGGTAAACTGAAGTCACAGCTTACAATACAATAGCTATTCAATTTTGACACATTGTTTTCCTTGTGCTACATTCTTGACATTTTTCTGTCACAAGTCACAGTCTTAAATTTTAAGTTTTGAGAAGAAAAGTCTTTTTCCAACTCAATAAAAGAATACCTTTGCCCTTGTTCTCAAACAATCACAACTGCTATATGATAGCCACGTTTCCTTTCTTACAGCCCCCATCACTAAGATTAGTTCATTTTAGTGATATATTTACTACATCGCTGATCTTCTGTATTCAAAATTAATTAGCTGTACTTTTTACAAACCAGAACACACTTGAGTTTTCCTTACTGTCTGCAATTTAGACTACAGTAACAATTTTCTAAGCTAGACATGTTTTTTTGAATGAGCAAATGCTTGAAAATTCTAATAACATCAACTATAAGTTTGTTTCTGGCTTACAGAAACTTGACCAGGAAAAATAAAGAGGTGTCTAGGCTTTAGAAAGACATTAACATGTCTGTTTTATAAAGATTGCTCAAAAGCTGGAAATTCAAACCTTGAGTGTTCTGTTTGGTGTAGAAAACATTTGCTGCATGTCTTTCTGTTGACAGGCTCATCCTGATTGATTTTTAAATTTTAATGTGTGCTTTCTGCCACCACCACCCTGCTAACATTGAATTTCAAAATTACAAACACCCTTCTAAAAGAATGTGCCAAGTAGATTGATCTAGAAACTCAATAGCAGATTTTTCAGTTTAGCAAAACTATCAAATCTAAATCTTCTTTCATAGTTTACCACCAGGGCAATTATCCATAGTAAGACCTTCTTCCAAAATATTTTGGTGAAACTAACAGCATTAGAATGAAGATGAAGCCCTGCCAGTTTCAAAGGGGGAGGGTCCCAAATACCCCCACTCCCAGGAGCTTACAGAGAAAGTCCTCCTAGTATGTGATTTCAGTAACAAGCCACTTTTTAGGTGTGGGTGTATTGTAGGAACAAGCTGCAGTCAGCCCCACTTAATCTCTCATGTTCAGGCCTCCCCTGCACAATGGTACACTTTACACCCTGGATTCTGAACTCTTAAGCATCGGGAAACATTATTTCCCTACACGAGGTTTTGGAGATGGGTTGGCAATTGGTAATTTGATGTCAAAGAAAACTGTCTCTCAAGGGACTTTTTAAGAGTTCTACCACTTAACCATATTGCCCATTTTAACTTGACAGAGTTAGCATGGAATCCACAACCATACTCAAAGTAGTTCTAAGGCACCTGCTAAAGAGTGGAGCCAATTCCTGGACAGGGTTCAAAGTTGTACATGAATGATATGTCCTGTTTTTAGAAGTTGACTGCTTCTTACTTGCAGAATTAGCAACTGCAGCTTTTACTCTGTCAGTTCCATTCAAGATTGTGAGTTTCCTAAAGGATGGTGCCTCTGCTGAGTTCCATAGATGACATCACTTTCTAAAGGATTAAACTGTAGACAAATGCCAGCAAAATCAAATGCCAATTATGAAGAACTGCTCCATGCCACTAATAATCAGGGAAAAGCAAATTAAAACCATACTGAGATACCATCTTACACCAATGGCCCATATAAATAAAACAGAAAACAACAAGTGTTGGCACGGATATGGAAAAAAAGGAATTCTCTTACACTGCTGGTGGGAGTGCAAACTGATCCAGCCACTATGGAAGACTGTTTGGAGGACCCACAAACAACTGAAAGTGGACTTACCATTTGACCCAGCAATCCCACTACTGGGAATCTACCCAGAGGACATGAAAACACTAATTCAAAAGGACACCTGTATGCACATGTTTATGGCAGTTCTGTTTATAATTGCCAAGATTTGGAAACAAACCAAATGCCCCAAAACTGATGATTGGCTAAAAAAAAATGTGGTACATATACACGATGGAATACTACACATCATCCAAGGAGGACAAACACATGTCATTTGCAGCAACATGGATGGAACTAGAAAGACTCATATTAGCAGAAATAAGCCAAAAAGAAAAATACAGGATGGTCTCATATGATGGTTGTAGGGGTAAACAAACAAACAAATAAGAAAAAATAAAAATAACCAATGGAAACCAACAATGGAGCAAGAGAGGAGGAGGGGAAAGAAGGCAGGGGAGGGAAGAGCACAAAAGATCAGGATGGTTAACAGATGTTAGTGAAGTGGGATAGCCTGGGGTCACAATAATGCAATAATGTAATATAAATTTAAATACATACATATGTAAATTAAATTAAAAATTAAATTAAATTTAAAAATTTAAATTAAATTAAATTTTAAAAAAAGAACAAACATCACAGAGATAGTTAACATTCTCTGTGGATATCTCTTCTATCTTATTCCCCATTATACATTCCAAGAAATAATAATTAGTACACTGGATTTGATGTTTGCCATTCCAGTGGTATTTGAAACTTTTAAATCACACATCAGTAAATAATATATTATTTTGCATGGTTATGATTTCGTAATTATGGTATTGTAATATGTATACCTTTCTACGTAACTTGCTTTCATCCCACAAAAAATTTTCAAAAATTATTTTTAAAAAAATCCCCTAACTAGGATACTGGAGAATATCCCCATTTGTTACTTCTATAATTGTATCCAAATTTCATGTCATCTTAAAATTTTAAAACTTGTAATATTTGTCATATTTATATCTTGTTGTAGCCTAATTTACATACTGATATCTTGTTGTATCCTAATTGTCTTTTATTTATACGTTCTAAGCCTGAAATAAACTGTATAGTTTAAAGTAAAATAATTTAAAAAAAAGGATCAAATGCCAATTTTGATCAGAGTTAGGTAGAGTAGACTTAACCTGATTCAGAAAGAATATGCAGAAAAAAGATGATTTTCTTTAAGCAGTTCTCTAGCCTCCCTGGGTTAAGTGTCACTTACTATTCAGTAAAAGACTTGATTTGATTCTTTTGAGAAACGATCACTTGATTGGAATGTCCAAATCTATGAAGTACACCTCCTAGCTGGACAAAAAATGGGAGGTAGATGCTAGTTTGATCATGAATCAGCTATTAAGAACTCAAAGTTTCAAAGAACAGCTCTCAATTTCCTCTTTGTGAAATGTCTACATAATGCTTTAAAGTACTTTCTAATCTATATAAATTGATACATTTTATTATAGTACTTCTTTATCTTTTTTGGCAATAGTCCGGGTTCACTGTAAACATTATGGAATCTCTCCTTTGGATAACTAAATGTTTCTCAAATATATCCTGTTGCAGAAGTTTTATGAAGCTTCTCCCTCAAATCAGCATAGAAGGAAGATTTTGAATACAAGTCTGGCGAGCTCAATATTTTCTCAGGTACATCAGAGGACTGAAAAGGCTGAGTCAATCAATTAAGTACAAAATATGAAGCGATACATTTCTAAAATAATGAACAATGTGATCAATTTTAAAGTTGTCCTGGGATTGGGAAGGGAGGATCCCTCTGAAATAACTCTGCCTAAAGGTATATTAAAATTCAAGTCCATGAACAGTTCCAAACTTAATATTACAATAAATAGCAGATAAACATGTTATTATATATTGTGCATTATATATTAGATTACATTGCATTGTGAACTATATATTTCATATGCTATATCATATACTATAGATTTAATCGCAGAGGATGTCCTTTGACTTCTTTTTCCACAAAAGAGAGGGAAAAGAAGAGACACAGCAATTAGGCTAGGGAAAACTGCATGCATTCCAAGTTTAAATCACCATAAACAAATAACAGAAACAAAAATAATACCTGTATCTCAGATTTAATATTAACAGAAATCCTTGCTCTTTCAAATCAAAAGGAGCATTTTCCTTAAATGAAGATTGTACAATGTTGCAGTAGTGACATCTCGTCAATATTGTTGAGCATTAAGAAATGGTAGACATATTGGACAGTCTGATATCTAATATGACGCTCCTAGAAAGATCCATTGCAAGGAGGATAAATCCTAGAATAAGCATTTTAATAAATGAGTTACCTAATCTACCTAAACAGAGATTCCTAATAAAATAATTTATAAAATATCTACCTTTTTATATTCATTAGTCTTTTATTCGCTTTTTTTTAAAATTCCTTCCTGTTTAGTATTAAAATATTTATTTTCCTGCAATACAAATAAATTCTGGTTTAGAAAAGAAGAGTTGTCAAGCAGAGAATAATCTATTGTCAAGGATGTTGGTAAATTATTGAATCCAACCTCCACTCTGAAACTTAGAAAACTCTGTCCTTAAATAACTGCTTTGGTGGCATTATTGAAGTGAAAGAGATATGTGAACCTAAGTTCTGGTAACTAAATGTGGAAAAGTTTCTATTCTGTTTGGAAGCAGATCAATGGAGAGCTCTAAATAGAAGCAGCTTAAGGGCTCAAAAGACTGCATAATGAGGTCTCTGCTTCATCTAAATGCACATGACAAATGTCTGGAATTGCTGAAAGTCTGCCTCTTTCTACCACTATCAGTGTAAGGTCAGCTAACTGGAGGTTGGCGAGTGTAGTAGGAGCCTCACATTAGCTACCATTTGTGGACCATGAGCAGACCAAATAACTTCTCACCAGCCCCCTTGCTTCCAGGGTGGATTTCAAGCACAACTGAGATAATGCCTGCAAGGTAGAAAGCTTAATCAGTCTGGAGATGAAAGTTACAGTGACTGTAGCAAGTCAGCAGTCATTACCTATAGGTCAGTTGTTCACAGTAGGTTTATAACCTTGTTGATCTGTTGGAATCGTGAAAGTTAAAACTACGCACTGCTCACATTCAAATATTATATACAGATTCTTTAAAAGAAACGGCAAGAAAAAAGTTTGCTCTTCAGAGTCAAAGGTACTCCTCTGGTTATCACAACCCCTGACATAAGGTGATCGTATTCAGTCAGCAGTGATGTCAACCTTGCCAACCTATTCTGAAAGCACTAGACAAGCTGTGTTACACAAATCTGCAGGCACTCATGATTAGAAACTGCAACTGCAAGTTAATTTCAATTGTGATTTAACAATAATTAGTAAAGATCATTTCATAATCCTATTTCATAAGGGTTTTTGCCAAAGTTGTCAAGGGTATCATTTATTCTTCTGGATCACAGTGCTTATTCTAGTCAGTGATGATAAAAACTATACCAGGCAGCATGTATGATTCATATTTCATTCATTTTCTAATTCATTCATTCAATTATATAGCAGACACTATTCTGAACTTTGGTAAGAAAGAGATTACAGGAAAAATCTACTTTACAGAGCTCATTGTTTAGTTGTAAAAACAAAAATATAAGTAGGATACCAGAGTACCATAGTCAGGACTCAAGAGATGTAAGTATAGATATTATGAATTTTCTCTGAGTTTTATAAGCCCATGTTGTCTTTTGTTACAGCTGTAGAAAATGTTTGAGGAATTTATTTTTCATGGAATAAAAAGAAATATGGATTTTTAGAATGAAGTTTTCCTATATTTTGTATAAATGAAATACAAGGGAGGAAAGCGCATCCTCTCATCACATTCAAGTCATTCCTTCAAATATGCCAGTGTTGAATCCTGACATATATGCATTCTGCAGCATGTGAGCACAAGTCAGTACTTACGCCTATCTGAGCTCCAACTTCAGTATGTTATCCATCCATGAAAGGTAATTACTATAGAAACTGCTTGTAGAAATAGATACTTTGTGCTGCTGGATTCACTATGATTAAGAAGGCTTTCTGGGGAAAATAAAATAGTCGCTAAAATACTGAGTTCTGAGCATACTAAGACAAGAAAGTACTTAAACCACTGCTTTCTACTATTGGAACATTAGAATATAGGATCATGCTATCCTTTTCCATAGAATTGCTGATCTTAATTGCTCTCTAGTAAAGGACTGTGTCACTGTAAAGGATTCATAGTTTGAGGTGAAAGGGAAGTTACAATTTCCCTATGTGCTCTTGGTCATTGCTGGAAGTTATTTTCCTAAGTTTAAATAGGAATCTTTTCTTAAGTCACTGTAGGAATGCAAGATTGCTTTGTGAGTATAGATTTAGAAATGGCAAAAAACAATACAGAATGCTGACACTGATGCACCAACCCCACCACCCCCACCCAAGTCACACAGACACTTCAGCTGTAGGTTTCAGCTCAGGTTTCAGGATATTAATCAAAATCTCTCTTTCACATGTAACCACACAAAATAAAAACAGAATTTTATGTAATGAGCACTTAGATTCGCTCCTCAAATTTATATGTTGAAGCCCTAAACCCTCACAGTGGCTATATTTGGACATAATGAAGATAAAATGAGGTCCTAAGAGAAGTTCCCAGATCCAGTAGGATTAGCATCCTTACAAGAGACACCAGAGAATGCACACCACCACTCCCCCATGCCTGGGAGGGTACTGGAGAAAGGCAGAGGGGACACAAAGCATAGAGAAGCCTCTCTGCCCTGGATCTCAAGCTCCATCCAGTCTTGAAAAAATAAATTTCTGTTGTGTAAGCCACCTCTTCTGTGTTATTTTCTTATGACAGTCTGAGAAGACTAATAATAGAAGAGTTAAATAAATATTGTTGTGGGGTCTCAGACCAGTTTCTATCTTAAACTAAGACATACAGAGATGTCAGTACAAAAGGGTGTGAACTAGGAGCAAGAGGCGGGACTGATACAACAATGAAGACATTATTTTGAGACCACAACTAAAGGGTAAGAGTCATGTTGGCATCATTTTTAATTCATGTGCAATGGACATCATGGCATTAGTGAACACACTGAAAACATTTCCTTTGGAGACAGCTGACTTAGAAATTTTTATTATACCAGCAACACATTCAGCCAAGTCACAGAGTGAAAAGACAACACAACTCTCTGGCAATGAATACTCTTAATCTGGAATAAAACTCAGTTCAGCTGTGGTCTAGAACAGATACAGTCTTTAAAATGGAAGCCAGCTTATTATACAATTTTAGCTTCATTGACATCACTCAATATTCTTTTTTCTTTTCAAATTCAAGTTAGTAATCTTTTTCTTGGCTAGGAATGGGAGTGCTCAAAGTTTGATTTACCTTTTCAATTGTCTTTTGTTAATTGAAGTAACATTGATTTACAACACAGTGTAAGACTATAGAGGTATAAGTTCACACTTTTTGAGACTATCTTAAAGATGTGAGCTATCTTTTTTTAATTGACTTTTTGAAATTAACTACATGGCCATCTTAGTTCTCACTACTAACAATCTTTCTCAACACCAGCTTATTCCATTTCCTGCTGCCAAAGAGCTCTCAGATTTTACCAGTTCTATATGGAAACGCATTTTTGCTTTTTCTCCTTCCCTCTTTCTTCCTCTCCAGTCTCTTTTCATTTTTAATCAACTAACATATGGGGTATTAAAAATTACTTTGTTTAATGGTAAAAGTGTCAATTGTTTATAAATTCTAATATGAAAGTGTTAGCCTCTTTAAAAATAATTTAAATACAAAATTGAAAAACTAAAGATTTTGTTTAGTGTGAGAAAGTTTTTTTGTATGTTTATACTAAATGGTATAACTATAGGAACAGCCTGTATTGTTATTAAAATTGTTGACAGGTTAACAAAGGGTATGTCAAAAGGTCATGTTACTAACAAGGCACCATTATGCCATATTCAGTAAAATTTCTTGAACAATGCTGTTATGTAAGTTATATGTTTTTACTAAAACAAGGCCTTACACAATGCGGGGACATTCACACCTGTTATGGCCGTACCACACATACTGATTGCCAACATTTGGAGTTTTAGTCACAACTCTAAAATGGCTTATAGTTTGGCTTATTGTTTCCATTTTAAGGTTTATCTTGAATCATGTTTTAAAAAAACTAAAAGCTACCCAATAATCACATGCAAATCATACTCTGTAACTTTCTTCTTCCCAGCTAAAAAATAACACAAAAAGTACTGAATTTTACTCACAATCTTCAGCATACGCTTTTTAATGTACACTTACTAGTACAAATACAGCCAGAACATGATTTAAAGGACTTGGATTCCAGGCCCAAATTTAGTTCTAATTAGCTAAGTGAACCTGAACATTAAATCATTTAATTCTCAGTCTCAGCTCTCTCATATGTAAAGAAAATAACTTGAACTAGGCAACTGCAAGATTCTGTCTTGTTCAAAAATTTTCTCTGTTTGAAATTAAATCCTGGCACTAATACCATCACCTTTGGGCATCCACTCCTGTGTCCTCCCCTGGGATGAAGAGAGTTCATCTCCTCTATGTTCCCTATAATGTCTGAGTGTCACCGTCTCATAGTGCTTACCTGAACTTACCTGACTATGATTTGTGCCTCTGACTCTCTCACTGGACTGCAGGGTCCTGGGAAGCAGGTGCTGTTTTTATCTCCTGCAGCTACACAGTGACAACTTGATGGGTGTACATTGAATATATATTGAACTAGTCAATACTTTCTGTGCCACACTTTACACAGAGTCTTATCTGAAAATGTACAGCAAGTGGCAAATAAAATCCTTACTCTTCCTCTTTAAATAGTTTAGTAGAATGGAAAAATTTTCTTGCTCTCTTGAAAGTAAAGAAATTTTTTAAAAATCATTCAAAATCCTAACAATACTTAATTCAGTTAAAAGAATTAATTTTTGGTTCCAAAACAATGGTATTCTGACAACCTCATGGAAAAATTCTAAAGTAGTTCATTCTCTTACCCATAAAATAAAGTCTGTAGATTTTAGCATTTTTCATGGAAAAGAAAGTGATAGCAAAATTGTGAATGAATATATCTGCAGATTTGAGAGTTACTGAGACTGTAGATTACTTATCAGCTCATACATATAGGATATTGATGGTCTCACGATTACTCCCAGTTCTGGATGATTCCCTAGGAGGATCCACAGGATTAAGCATAAATTTGTACTTTTATCTTTGCCTCATTGCAGTATGGAGATAACCAAGGAAATTTAGCAAAGGGAAAAGGCGACTGAGCAAAGTCTGAGCACAAACCTCTGAGGGTCCTCACCATAGTTCCTGCAGAAGGAATTAGAACAATACCAAAATGTTGCCTATAAGGGATACTGTTAGGGACTCAACACCTAAAGTTTTTACTGGAGGTTGATCACAGACATATCCCCTGTCTGGCACATACCAAGAGTCAATGCCCCAGGAGGAAAATAAATGTTTGGCATGAGCCACACTGCCTGAGTAGACAGTGTAGCCAAGGTGACGTACTGTCCTCTGTTAGAGTTGTAGGAAAACTCTTGAAATGCAAGTTACCAGCCACCAGCCTGCTTTGTAAGCAGGATTTTCAGAGGACACAGTACACACACTGTGTTAGCGTTCTTTATAGAAATGATAAATATCAGTGTATAACAGCTTGGAAGGATTAACAGAACTTAATCCTTCATTAACTTCATTAATCCTTCATTAACTTCATTAACTTAAAAAAATCTAATTGGAACCCTGTAAAATTTAAATATTATTTGTACTGGTTTTTCAGACCCCTGCCTGAGGACTGGTCATCAGGTTAATAGATACCATTACTTTCATTCCAGGAAATAATATCTTTCTTTAATTGGTTAAGCAAACAAATACAAAAGTAAGGTCAGTAAACACGTCAACTTTCCTTTTTGCTTTCTCAAGCCTTTTTTGAATATAGGTAATCTATTGGAAACTATGAAATTGTGCCCTAAATTTCTAACATGGGAAAAAACACATTTTCCAACAAATTTTTGCTCAACATTTTTGCTCAACTTAGCTTCTGACTCTCAAATAAGTGATCCTAATATCTGAAAGTCTAGAAAAACTTGTGGAAGAGCTGATTTAAATTCACAAAATAGTAACCAATCATCTCAGATGAAGTGATTTAAATTCACAATATAAAATGCAATAGTATTGCAAAGATAATATATTATATTGAGATAGTTATCAAAATATTAAAATAATTACAAGAGTAATCTATGTGCTTTTTTATTACTATAATGACATCATTATCTACCATCAGATCTAATAACCATCATAAATATTAAGTATCAATAAGTAAAGACATATTTAATAATCTATTTTTATATTATAGATATATAAATATCTATAATAGTTTTGGTACTTAAAGTAATATGGTGGTTTGTTATCAACCTTACTAATTGAAGGAAAGGCTAAACTTCACTTAGAAATTAAAGAAAATAAATATACACTCTTTTTCTCATTCAAGTTAACAGGTCCCATGTAAAAAGTGTCAGACTTCTAGCAGCATGAGATCAGGGTTCATTAAGTAGCCCCATTCAGTTCATAAAATTGTTGAACTAATTACAAGCAGACTATATTTGATTATAGTACCTAAAAAACAAATCAGTTAGCCAAAGAATGTGATTTCACATATTAACTCATAACTATGAACTTCTCTTGGAAAAAATATATGCAGACCAAGAAACCACTAGACTAACATTCCAGTAAATATATATGTGTGTGTGTGTATGTGTGTGTGTGTGTGTGTGTGTGTGTGCCACCAGATTGGGTAACAATCAATGTGAACCAGTCAGTTTTCACAGCCATCCAAGTTTGCCTCACTCATGTATAATATACACCCGACTCTTAGAGCCATGATATTTTCCATGATAATTTGCTCCTGAAAGTTGTATAAATTTGCTTCCTGAAAAAGGGGGAGAGACTTGTACTTAAAAACCCATTAACTGACCCAGAGACTGCACCGCGAAAAGGTCCCAGCCAGCCCCAAGAGCACAGACAGCAATCCAGGCCCCAGATGGGGGCAGGGTGCAACCAGCAGCCTAGCCACCCAACAGGGACCTGGAGCACGGGGGACCTGAGCGTCCCTGGTGCAGAAAACATTACCCAACCGAACTATAAATAAAAAAAAAACAACAAAAGACACCTATAAATAAAAAAGAACAACAAAAGACACCTCCATAAAGAACCACAGAAGAAGCCCTATAGCATCTACTAATCATAACCCCTCTTAGGGGAACACAGAATTGAGGTGTTGCCCAATAAGCCTATAAGGCATAAATTAGGAGAAAAGAAGATAGTGTACCATAGCAACCACATACACTTACCACACACCCAACTCTGCGAAAAGGAAAGAAAAAATTACTTACCTCAGCTACACAGACACAAAGACAGAATCAACTACAAACTACCAGGAGACTCCAATCATCATGCCAGCCAATACTAGAGCCATAGTCACTCAATATATGGAAGAAGTGTGAAAGCAAAGCACAGGAAAGAGGAAAAAGGCAAACATCCCAGCAAGCCCCACAGAAACCAATACACCACTGAAGGAAAGACAAACCCTAGAAACCAACAAATATAACATTGAAGAAATGCGCCACCTTCCAGACAAGGAGCTGAACCTATGCATGTTACAAGCATTCAAAGAGCTAAGGGAAGAATTAGAAAAACATAAAGAAAAAGAAGTGAGCATGGCAGAGAAACTGAAAAAGTTGGAAGAAGAAATGCAAAACATCAAGAAAGAAAACAACAAAGATAAAATAATTGAAGAATAAAATTGAATACCTGAGCAAAATTCAGAAAGAAACCCAAGATCTAAAGGGAGCAACAGAAGAGCTCAAAAATGCAGGGGAAAGTTACAAAAGCAGACTGGACAAAATTGAAGAACGAATAAGTACCCTGGAGGACACCGAAATTGAGAGGAAGAAGAAAGACAGAGAAAGAGACACAAGTTAAGAAAATTGAAGAAAAAGTCAGAGATCTGTCTGATTCCTCAAAGAGAGGAAACATAAGAGTTATGGGTGTCCCAGAAGAAGAGAAGCATATGGGTACTAAAAAGCTATTTAAAGAAATAATGGAGGAAAACTTCCCAATCCTGAAGAAAGAAATTAAATTTGACATCCAGAAAGCCAAAAGAACACCAAACTACATCAATGAAAGAAAAACCACAGCAAGACACATCATCATAAAACTCCCACAGTCCAGGATAAGGAAAAAATGAGATTGGCTAGAGAAAAGAAACAGATAACATACAAAGGAAAACCTATTAGGCTAACCTCATACATCTCTGAAGAGACACTTGGAGAGAGCATGGAGTCATAGCTTAAAAAACTCCAAGATAAAAAGTGCCAGCCAAGATTACTCTATCCTGCAAAGCTTTCTTTCCTCTATGAAGGAAGAATAAAAACCTTCGGAGACAAGCAAAGCCTCCATAAATATGCTACTACTAAACCACCACTCCAAGAAATCTTGCAAGAAGCCCTCAAATTAAAACCAACAGAAGAATAAACAGACCAAAACAAGGAAGCTTATCGGAACCTCAAAATGACAACCCAAAAACCGACTTCAGAATCTCAAGTATCAGAAAAAAAAAAAAAAAAAGGAAACCCTAACCTCCAAATGACCCTCCAAAAGTCAACACCGGAACAACAAGTATCAATCATCAACCTAAATGTCAATGGTCTCAATTCAGCAATCAAAAGACACAGAGCAGCAGAGTGGATCAAAAAATAAAACCCAACATTCTGCAGCCTTCAGGAAACACACTTAAACAGGAAAGATAAGCACAGACTAAAAGTAAAGGGCTGGAGAAAAGTTCTACAAGCAAATGGCCCCCAGAAGAAAGCAGGAGTAGCCATATTAATAGCAGATAAAGTAGACTTTAAGCTAAAAAAGGTGACAAGGGATAAAGAAGGCTACTATATATTGGTAAAAGGGTCAATACATAACAAAGATGTACAATTATTAACATATACTCACCAAATGAGGGAGCACCAAAATTCATCAATCTACTAACAGCACTGAAAACAGACACTGGGGAGATCACATATGTGGTAGGTGATTTCAACACACCACTCTCACCAAAGGACAGATCAACAAGACAAAAAACAAGCAAAGACACAAAAGCCCTAAATGAAGATCTAGACCATATGGACCTAATACATATCTACAGGACATTACATCCACAAGGAAAGGACTACACCTTCTTTTCAAATGCACATGGATCATTCTCAAAAATCGGCCATATATTAGGACATAAGGCAAACACTAACAGGTATACAAAGATTAAAATAGTACCAACTCTTTTATCCGATCATAAAGGCATTAAACTAGAAATCAACAATGAAAAGAAAGTAAAAGAAAGTCCAACACATGGAGACTGAACAACATGTTACCAAATGAAGACTGGGTAACTGAAGAAATTAAGGAAGAAATTAAAACCTTCTTTGAAACAAATGACAAAGAAGACACAACATTCCAAAATGTCTGGGACTCAGCAAAAGCATTTTTAAGAGGAAGGTTCATAGCAACACAGGCTCATATCAAAAAACAAGAAAACAACAAAAGAAATAACCTAATCTCCCAACTTGATGAACTAGAAAAAGAAAAACAACCCCAAACCCAGCAGAAGACAAGAAATAATAAAAATAAAAGCAGAGATAAATAATCTAGATGGCAAAAAGACTATTGAGAAAATCAACAAAACCAAAAGTTGGTTCTTTGAGAAAATAAATAAAATTGATAAACCCCTTGCAAACCTCACAAAGAAAAGAAGAGAGAACACTCAAATAAGCAGGATTACAAATGAAAGAGGAGAAATTACAACAGGCACATCAGAAATCCAAAGGATAATCAGGGATTACTATGAACACCTATATGCAAACAAATACAACAACCTGGATGAGATGGACAAATTCCTGGAAAGATATAACCACCCAAAACTAAACGAAGAAGAAGTAGAGAACTTAAACAAACCAATCCCTAGCAGTGAGATTGAAGCAGTCATCAAAACTCTACCTAAAAAACAAAAGTCCAGGACCAGATGGTTTCACAAATGAATTCTACCAGACATTCAAAGATGTAATAATGCCAGCACTACTAAAACTTTTCCAAAAAATTGAGAAAGAAGGAAAACTGCCAAACACATTCTATAAAGCAAACATCACTCTCATACCAAAAGCAAATAAAGACCGCACAAAGAAAGAAAACTATTAACCAATTTCCCTAATGAACACAGATGCAAAAATTTTAAACAAAGTCTTGGCAAACCAAATCCAATGATGTATAAAAAGCATTATTCACCATGACCAAGTGGGATTTACCCCAGGAGCACAGGGATGGTTCAACATTTGAAAATCAATTAACATAATCCACCACATCAATAAGGAGAAAACCAAAAACCATATGATATAATCAATAGAAGCATTTCATAAAGTTCAACACCCATTTATGATGAAAGTTCTTGAAAATTTGGGGATAAAAGGAACATATCTCAACATAATAAGAGCCATCTATGACAAACCTACAGCAATCATTATCTTAAATGGAGAAAAATTAAAATCATTCCAATTAAGATCCAGAACCAGGCAAGGATGCCCGCTCTATCCATTACTTTTCAACATTGTCCTGGAAGTTCTAGCAAGGGCAATAAGACAAGAGAAAGACATAAAAGGAGAACATATAGGGAAAGAACTGAAGCTCTCATTATATGCAGACGACATGATTCTATATGTAGAGAACCCAAAAAAATCCACAGAAAATCTTCCTGAAATAATAAACCAGTTCAGCAAAGTAGCTGGTTACAAAATCAACACACAGAAGACAGAAGCTTTCCTTTACACAAAAAGTCAAACAGAAAAAGAAGAAATTTTTAAAAAACATCCCATTTACCATTGCACTGAAAAAAAAATACCTAGGGGTAAACCTAACAAGACACGTGAAAGATCTATACAAGGAAAACTTCAAAACCCTGCTAAAGGAGATAGAAGAAGACACAAGGAAATGGAAAGATATTCCCTGCTCATGGATTGGAAGAATTAACATCATCAAAATGGCCATCCTACCAAAAGCAATCTACAAATTCAATGCAATCCCTATAAAGATTCCAACAACATTCTTCAAAGACTTAGAACAAAAATTACAGCGATTCATATGGAATAACAAAAGACCTCGATTATCTAAAAACCTCCTGACCAGGAAAAGAGAGAATGGAGGAATTACTATTCCAGACTTCAAACTATACTACAAAACCATAGTAATTAAAACAGCTTGGTACTGGTATAAAAACAGACAATCAGACCAAGGGAACAGAACTGAATCCCCTGAAATAAAGCCACACATATACAGTCAACTAATCTTTGACAATGGAGTTAAAAGCTTACATTGGTACAAGGACAGCCTCTTCAATAAATGGTGTTGGGAAAACTGGAACAAGACATGCAAAAAAAAATGAACCAAGACACCTCCCTCACACCATGTACAATAACTAACTCAAAATTGATAAAAAGACTTAGACTTAAGACCCCAAACCATAATACATACAAGAAATACATAGAAGAAAACCTGGGCAAAACCCTTCATGAGTTACAATTCAGAAATCCATTTTTGGCAACATCCATAGATGGCAAAAAATGAAGGAAAACATAAACAACTGGGACTACATCAAACTAAAAAGCTTCTGTATTGCAAAAGAGACAAAAGAAAAAAACAAAAAGAATCCCAACCGAGTGGGAAAAAATTTTCATGCTCCATATAAGCGACAAGGGTCTGATAACAAAGATACACAAAGAACTCATACAACTTAACAAAAACAGAGCAAAGAACTCAGTTAAAAAATGGGGAGAGGGTCTAAAAAGCAACTTTTCCAAAAAGGAAGTCCAAATGGCCATCAGGCACATGAAAAAATGTTCAACATCATTAGCAGTAAGGGAAATGCAAAGAAAAACCACAATGAGATACCACCATACACGAATAAGAATGGCCAACATCCAAAAACAGACAACAACAAGTGCTGGCGTGGATGTGGTGAAAAAGGAACACTTTTACACTGCTGCTGGGATTGTAAACTGGTCCAACCACTATGGAAAGCAGTGTGGAGGACCCTCAAACTAATGAAAATGGAACTACCATTTGACCCAGCAATCGCTCTTTTGGGAATCTACCCAAAGGAGAACTCAATGTGGGTACAAAGGGACACTTGTGCTCGGATATTCATTGCAGCACTATTTATAATTGCAAGGTCCTGGAAACAACCCGAATGCCCCAAAAAAGATGACTGGTTGAAAAGGAGGTGGTATATATACACAATGGAATATTATGCATCAATAAAAAATGACAAATTTGATGATTTTCTGGTAACATGGATGTACCTAGAAGAAATCATACTGGCAGAAACAAGTCAGAAGGAAAAAAACAGATACCAAATTGGCCAGGGAGGGGAGGTGGTGGGGGACCCCAAGGGACCACAATGATGTGATTGATATGAAATATATATGCATAAATTAAAATAAATAAATTACTTTTTAAAAAATAGATAATTTCACCTTACAGAGGGTGGAGGGAGGGGGAGATATCCCCAAAAACAATTTACTGAGGTTGTGTGTTAAAGAATAAAAATACATAAATAAAATAAATTTAAAAAAGAAAAAGAGAATTTCACCTTAGAGATTTTATTTGAATGGTCAGCTAAACAATAATAGCAACACACCTATTAAAAAAAAAACCATTAACTCCATTCATTCTATTTGAAAACCAATTAACCCCAATGATATATTTTAAAGAGACAGAACAAAAATTACAGAAATTCATATGGAACAACAAAAGACCCCGAATAGCCAAAACCCTATTGACAAACAGAAGAGAGAACAGAGGTATTACTATTCAAGACTTCAAACTGTACTACAAAGCCATAATACTTAAAACAGCGTGGTACTGGTACAAAAACAGACAAACAGACCAATGGATCAGAATTGAATATCCGGAAATAAAACCACACATATACAGTCAATTAATCTTTGACAAAGGGGCAAAAAACATACCCTGGAACAAGGATAGCCTCTTCAGTAAATGGTGCTGAGAAAACTGGATCAAAACTTGTAAAAAAAGGGACCAGGATAACACCCTCACACCCTGTACAAAAATTAACTCAAAATGGATAAAGGACCTGGAAGTGAGACTGCAACCATAAAATACATAGAAGAAAACCTGGGCAAAACCCTTCATGAATTTCACCTCAGAAATCCATTTGGGGAAACAACTATGGCCAGCAAAAAAATGAAGGAAACCATAAACAGCTGGGACTATATAAAACTAAAAAGTTTCTGTTCAGCAAAAGAGACAATAAACAAAACAAAAAGAAACCCAACCAACTGGGAGAAGATTTTTGCCCTGCAGACAAGTGACAAGGGTCTGATAGCAAAGATCGACAAAGAGCTCCTACAGCTCAACAAAAACAAAGCAAAAAACCCAATCAAAAAATGGGGAGAAGAA